>CM040245.1:256260798-256460798 GCA_022545495.1 Chrysanthemum lavandulifolium
AAATGAAATTGAGAATGACACTCACAAGTGTTCCAGCTGATATTGCAGGCTAAAACCAAACCAAAAATTACACTATGCTACTCAAATCCAACCCAATATCAACTCTGCATCAACCCATTCCATTTCCAAACCGCTTGAACCAAAATTTCACCAAGTTTGACTTTTGTTGACCAGGAACCAATATTACTTAAATCTGTTTCATAAGCTTATTAAAAGCTATACAGAGCTTAAATGAACTTATCTCATCTTAAAAATAAGCTAATAATGCTTTGGATATAAGAGTTTGAAAGTGGATTTTCCAACAGTGAACATGAAGATTTGCAACTTAAGTAAAACTTTGAATTAGGACTTAGACTTGATTACAAACACCGAGTTAACTTAAATTCAATACAGAAACCGAAATTACAACATTTTGACTTAAACTAAAACATTAATTTAAAAAACGACATAAAGGAAAATTATTAAAACTAACTACTCCTTTTCTTCTCTCTTCTTGCTTCTTTTTATATCTGAAATATCTTCCCACTTGTTTCTGATTTGATCCCACCACTTTTTTGGGCCATTGGATGAGTTGGAGTGATTATGGCCGTTTGATGCATTTTGGCGCCAAAACACTTTTATCAACTGGGAGGGTTGAGTGAGGGGGGTGAATGAGCATTAAATGCTCTTTGGAGGTAGTTGAGGTGGGGAAAACAAGGAAGTGTGAAGGTGAGGAGGGGGGATGGGAGGAAGAGTGTTGCGAGCTTAGTTGTTGAAGAAGAGGAAAAGCGCGTGAGGTTAGTTTGACGGATATTTGATTGTTTAATATATTATGAAGGGGTCAAATGGGAAGGGTCCAATTGGATGGCGGGGTCACAAATGGTTTTGACAAGGGACGAAAGGGTGCAAAGGTTTAACGAGGACCTAATATGTAATTCGAAAATCAAGGGACCAAAGCGCCCAATCGCAAAGTTGCTCCAAGGGACTAAAGTGACAAGCTCTAATAGTATAAGGACCAAACTTGACATTTCAAATTTCCAAGGACCATTTTGCCAATTTTAAACTTGGAGGACCAAACTTGTAATTTCTTAAAACTTTTGATATATTTCACCAAAGGACTAATTTTGACAACTTATGATTTTAAAAGGACCTTTGGTGATTTTTCTTTGAAATTAGGTGCTCGGGGACTATTTCGATAATTTTTGAAACTTGGGGGTGAAGCGCCAATTATGCAAACTTAGCTCATTTTCATCGATTTTAAACATTTTGCATCCGAAACAAATAAAATGCAATTTTGAGATATTTTCAATATTTTGATGCATTTCGAGCATTTTAAGTGTTTTGCGATTCAGATTTAACCAAAATGATGAGTATTTACACACTCATCAATCCCCCACTAAACTATTGCTAGTCCCTAGCAATCTTTTGAGAAAAACTTAATGGATTTGAATCTCTTTACCAAAAGCCATTACTTACGGGTAGCCAAATGTTTCGGTTCAAGTAAGAACCATGGTACACCGATAACCATGTGATTTTGAGCAAAACACCGACTTCAATGATTTGATTTGTCTTTACGAGCCGTTTGCTCTGGACTAGCCAACTCTTAGATAAATTATCAATATTATCTTTGGTGAGTCGATTACCAATTATGGTTTTTCCTTTGCCTTTACCACAAGCCATAAACTTATGGGCTAGCCAACTCTTCACTAATTAAAGATATGGTGAGTTGAATACCATACAATTTTGGGCAAATTGCAAGCGTCAACGGTTTGATAAATCTTTACCAAGAGCCGTTTGCTCTGGATTAGCCAATCCTTTTGTGGGTTAGACATGGTGGATGATAACCAATTGAGTAAGTGCAAAACACTTACTCCAAAAAAATTTTGGCCAAAAGCGGGGAATTGGGCGGTATAATTACATGATAAAATTCGTGAGAATTCCCCACACTAGAAATGAATATTGCCTCAATATTCAAAGTACTGCGATTATGCGAAACTAAAACGTAAAAGGAAATACTACGGCCATTATTTTGAAAGATTTTTTTTTTTTTTTTTTTTTTTGAAACTTATATATATACGGCATGTGGGCAACTCCCCACTAGGGTGGTACACACGGTGAAAACCCATGTTTAACTCTTGTTTTTGATTACCGAGTCGCTAGCTTGACTCGACCCCAATTCATTGGTTCATGGGGAAGTAAGTGGAAGAGACAATCTCCATCGGACTTTCATTCAAGATGTTTGTATAAACATTTGAAGCAAGCGAAAGTTCCACACCGACGAGATATACATAGAACCGGCTCAAAATGATAAATGAAAATGCCGGGTCAAGATAGTGTCTTCATTCCCGAAGGAGTGAAGATGAAGAGAAATCACAAGATATTTGAGGAAAGGAAGAAAGATTTTGATAACAATCGGGATCCATTCTTCATCCTCAAATGTAGACATATCGGGAGGAAGGGTGAGGTAATATCATTAATAAGCAAACTCGAATGATAGAGTACACCTTCCTCAGAGCCAATATCATCCTCAAGATCAAAATAGAAATGATCATGTTCGGAGGAGATATGTCATGAGAGAGTTCACGGAGAACTCTTTATGAAGAGAATCATTCACATGAAGTGAAATTGTGAACTCTTGTTCCATTGTGGGCTCATCACTATCCTCGATCGAGTATCGAAGAGTGGTGATGAGTGTCTAAATACTCATCATTTTGTACCATTTAAAGCGCAAAACATCGAAAACACTCGAAATGCATCAAAATGATAAAAATATCACAAATAAGTGTTTTATATGTTTTAAATGCAAAAATATCAAAATCGGTGAAAAGCATATAAAATTTGCATAATTGGCATTTTAGTCCCCAAGTTTCAAAAGTTGTCAAAAACAGTCCTGGTAAATCCAAATAAAGAAAAATATCTTTTTGAGTCCTAAGGTTCCTAAGTTGTCAAAATTGGTCCTTGAAACTTAAAATTACAAATTTACAACTTAGGTCCACGAACTTTCAAAATTGTCAAGTTTGGTCCTGGAAAATTTGAAATTGTCGAACTAATCCTTGTACTATTGGAACTTGTCAATTTTGGTCCTTATGACAACTTTGGTATATTGGCAAAGATGGTCCCTCAAGTTTGGAAAAGTTACAAACAAGTCCTTATCATAATTAATAAACCTAGACTTGTCAAAATACATTATGACCCCCGCTAAAGCTATGTGACCCCCTTGTGACCCTTTCCTTGTTTTGACCCTGGTCAACCCAAGTCAAACAAACAGAGCTTCCTCCACATGGGTTTTCTTCCCAGCACTGCAACACCTGCCTTATCTTACCCATCACCTCTCATCACCTTATCTTCTCAAAATTCAACCCCCCTCATCATATCACCTACTCCACCCCCTACACCGCAAAATTCGAGAGGAAGTCAAATTCCACTTTTCCGCTAAAATGATAAAATGGCCATAAGCGCTCAAAACTCATTCATTGGCTCAGAAGATAGGTGGGAAGTGATCAGAGACACGTGGCAAGACTACTTGAAGTATAAAAAGGAAGAAGGAAGAAAACAAGAGTAGCTAGTTTTTTAATTTTCCTTTAATGTCGTTTTATAGTAATATCTTAGTTTAACTCTAAAGTGTACTTTATCGGTTTCTATGTCTTGGATTTAAGATAACTAAGTGTTTGTAATCAAGTTTCAATCCTAATTCAAAGTTCCTTTAAGATTCATACTTTCAAGTTCCTTTGTTACAAATTCAATTTTCAACATCTTATATGCAAATCTTAAGCGACTTGTTTTAAGTTACATTAAGCTTACTTAAGCTTATTTAAGCTTTGGAAAGCTTGAAACCATTCAATCAAATATGGTTCAAGGTCGACATAAGTCAACTTTGGGCTCAAAATGGACAAGGTGATGGATTACGGTGTTGCGAGAGGTTGAAATGGACTAGTTTAGGTTAGTAGTGGGTTCGGTTTTGGTCGCAAACCAATTGGATATTGGTTAGTAATTTTCTCATTTTCATATTTCAAATCATATTGCGGTTTTAGCTTGTAGCATTTACGTGATTACCATTAGTCTAAATGAGTATATTCGGTTGTATTTAAGATATTTAAGTGTAGCTTGATCATTTGTCTTAAGCGGTTTAGTAGTTTAAGTATTTGTATTTGCAATCGATCCTAAAGGGTGTTTGGATAACATGGCGATTTCAAACTGTTTGGGTATAAACTTATTATTGCTCTAGTCTCTATTATCTCTAGCATACTTATTCTAGTCACTTTATTGCATCAATAAACATTAAAAGTCAAAATGATGTGAATCATCTTGTATCACTTAGCTGTTGGAATCGGTGTACTCAAAACCAATCAAAAGGTTTAAAACTTGTTAAGCTTGCTTGATAAACTTTCATTACATCATATTTCACCAAGATCAATCCTAAATTTGCATTGGAATCTCATCAAAGTCAAAGTTTAGCGATTTTCAAAAGTAAAAATGTGTCAAAAGTGGAATTATGCAGAACTTGCGAGTGTGCCGAGGTTTCAATAAGGGTTTGTAGGGTCGATTTTTGGTCTATAAGTAGTCTACCGGTGGTCTATAAGACCTCATTTACTTTTTGGCTAAAGATCTCTAGATAAGCCGATTGCATAAGCTCAGTGAGGTCGATCATTTGTTAACATCTTAAATCGATTAATCCATTAAGTTGTCAAACCGCTTATCGGAGGTAGGGAGTAGTTAGATTTAGCTTGTATTAGCTTATATTAGTATAATTTTAGGTCTATAGAAGTTTGGTGGCTTATAGTGAATGTTTGCTTATTCTTAAGTGCTTATTTTAGCTTGAATTACACTGCAGCCCTTGATTTCTACACATAAGCACTACATTTCTCATTTTTCATAGAACCAGAATAACTTTTTAGAATTTTCCTAAAAATTTCATCATTTTAGTCCTTTGTTTGCTATTTTCTATATTTAAAATAGATTTTAATCACTTTTAAATAGGTTTTATTACAAATAATTAAGAAAAAGCTCAAAAAATAATTTTCATTTTCTTAAGTTTAGATAAATACAAAAGACAAAAAAATATTTTCTAGATTTTCTTGGTTAAATTTGTATTTTAAATAATTTAATTAGTTTTAAATAGTTTTTAATTCATAAAAATAGAAAATAACCATAAAAATACAAAAATAGTTTTGAAAATTCTAGTTTGTTATTTTAGATTTTTCTAAGTCTTATTTTATTTTCTAGCTTTATTTGCTATTTTCTTGTATTTTAGGTAATTATTAATTAGTTAAAATAGTTTTTAATTAATAATAATTAGATAATTAGTTATAAAATAATTTTCTTTTTCTATAATTTTTCTTATATCATTAGGTTTGTAAAATGTATTTTCATATTTTTAGGATTTATATTTTGTAAGTTTCACGTTTTCATTTAGACGCTACGTAGTTTTTAATTTCGAGTTTTATAAAAACATAAAAACAAAAACATCATTTTAAATATAGTGATAGCGTTTATTTAATAGATTTTATCTTTTAATTTCCTTTAATTTTCATTTAAGCCCACATGGTTTATGGGCTTTTCCTTGAATATAATCATCTTGAATCTCTTTTCCGTTCAAATCTCCGATCACTACCGTTTGACTATTCTCGCACATTTCGTTGGGACTTAACGACACGGGAAACACTATACTCTCGATCTTCATTGCATTCGTGTTTGGCGGTTTAAAGCGATTACTGATGCGCCATTCACAAGTGGCGGGCTTGAGTAATTAACTTGAGTATTCGTAGCGGATCAAATTACAAGCGCGCCATGCTTGGGGCGATGCTAATAGTCTTCGTTTAGCAGTTAGTGATTTGACATCACTCCTTGTTTATACCATCTTTTAAAAATCAAAACCCAAAAGATTTTCATCCTTTGTTTTACAACATGTTTTTCAAAATACTAAAAATATTCCTCTTTACCCTCTTGCCCTTTTTGATTCTTTATCCCTTTACCCTCTATCCATTTGATTCTAAACTTCTATTCTCATGGAATCTCTAGAAACGAGTGCAGGGGACGGTGAAAAGCTTGGACTTTATCACAAATGTCTAGAATTCGTGTTGTTCGTGAAGATCCATTAATTACCTTCGGGAAATAGAAAGAAACCGGGTGACAAAGGACGATACTTCCTCTAATAAAGGAAGTGCTAGATACATCCAACCTACGGTTATCCAAAGATCTAATCCTCAATTGCTCTAAGCCGTCTAGAATTGATTCTAAACTTTCACGGTTTACGGTTAAAAGCAAACATGCGAATTCGAGACTGTGACCAAACAAGAATGACTTGCCTAATCTTCACGTTTCTCAAGAACCGAGCAGGAGACCATAGCGGAAGTGGTGGAAATTGCTAGCTCTCGAGCACACCACTTGTCCCACCTCCGGATTTTTCAAAATGTTCTTGAGACTTGATAGTCATTCGGATCACCATGTTGGTTTTGTTGATCCTTTGAATAAAGCGATTCCTTCTCATAACTCTCAAATAGAATCGTTTATTCCTTGTGTCGGTTGTGGTGAGCCTCTTTATGATTCACCACATCGTTGGTGTCACGTGTGTACAATGTGGTAATGATATCCGTAATGTGAGTTGTTTGTTTTGTGGTTCGAGGAATTCATTTGATTATGATCCTAATCGAACTCATTTAACGACCCTCAAACTTTTCCAATTACCCACCACACCCGACTTATCTTCATATAACCAACATTCTTCTTGTGAATTTTGTGGAGGTCCTCACCAAGGATTTGAGTGTCAATCCGGAAACATGTTTGTCTCTGAGCAGTTTTACGGCAACACTCGGGACTTTGGAAATGACCAAATTCCATATTATTCACATGACCACCACAACAATCATTTTGTTGTGAGGCTGTGGAGGTCCCATTTCACTCGATTGTCAAGCAGGGAATCCATTTCCTTGTAACAATTCGACTATCCATACCACGACCAACCTCCACGGTGCCAAATAACTCAAACTCCTCGAACAAACCCAACAAGACACTTATCTAGAGCTTCAGAGTTAGTGAAAAGAGGCGAGGAGTTCAATAAAACCGCACTTCATAATGTTTCCGGTATTTCTTGTGTATATTGTGGGGTCCTCACGATGATTATCAATGTCAACCTTCGGTTTGACAAATCTCCACTCCCACAATGTCTGTCATTCAAAATTCACATGAGAAATCCATGGAAGAATTGCTAGTGAAGAAGCGGTTGCTAAAATAAATTCAAATTGCCTTTGAAAAATGCATTGGGAATCAATTGCAAAAGAAAAGCGACGGATCTAGCTCTCGGTTTCGTTTTATTCACGATGGCGGTGATGATGAAGATACACTTGATTCATGAAGTTCATCGGATGACATCCCCAGTTGAGATTCCATCTCGAACAAGCTCTATCACACAAGCTCCACTCACTCTCCGAACATGGGGACGAGCATCTTGACCTTGTTCACGAAAAGGAATCGGACGAATTCATAAAGTCTAGTGTTGAGAACCTTGTCCCAATCCCAAGAGAGTCACGAGGAACTTCGATCGTGTGTGATTCTCTTTCCCTCTTGAGTGTTCAAAATATCATTTTGAAACTTTCTCCGATATTAGCGACGATTGTACTTCTCATGGAAACATCGAGTATGTTGAGGATCACTCCCGATCGATCTTGATCATCTTCTTGAGGAGTTCACCGGCGAACTTACTCGCATCGATCCACTTTCATCAGAAAGTGGCGATGATCTCTTTGATTTGAAGCCAATCTTGGAAGCGAAAATCTCCTATATAATGATCATACACTCATTTCTTGTCCCATTTCGACTCTTCCATTCCTTCTCTCACTCCGGATGAGGAAGATGATAACTTTGGAATGAGGTCGATGCTTTTCTTAGTGATGAGTCAATTCCAACGAGGATTGACAATACTACTTGGATTAGGAGGAGACATCCTCTTTCTTGAAAATCTGTTGATTAAAGAGCGTTTCAGCTCTCCTCCGGAAATTTTGTTGCCAATCACCATACAAGCTTCAAGTCTAAGCTTAAAAATCTAACAAATGGTGATTTGCTCCTCACTAATGAAGAATGGGATTGCATTGTGATGCACATCTTTATTCCATTTTCACAAATGGTGTGGTTTCTCGTTCCTTTTCTCCTTGAAATGAGGACACTATTTTTGATCCGGCATTTTCATGTACCATTTGTGAGTAAGATGCATGCATGCTGTATCTCATCGGTGTGGAACTTTCACGTACTTCAATGTTTACCCAAACATCTTGAATGAAAGTCCGATGGAGATTGTCTCTTCCACTTACTTCCCATGAACAAATTAATTGAAATTCGAGTCAAGCTAGCGACTCGGTAATCAAAACGATGAGTTAAACATGGGTTTCACCGTGTGTACCACCCTAGTGTGGGGAGATGCCCCATGTTGTATATAGATCTAAAAATGAATGAAAATTGTAAATATTAAAAAGAAAATAATTGTTGTGTTTCTACACTTAGCTAGTAATGTTATCTTATTACGTTCTAAGTTTCGGCATAACGGTAGGTACTTTGAATATTGAGGACAATATTCAATTCTAAGTGTGGGGAAATTACAGCAAATTTTGATCATAAATGTACCCTTTTAGTCCCTTTTTCCCCAAAATGGCCAAAATTAAAAAAAAAAAAATTTAGTGGAAGTACTATGTACTAAACACAACAAATGGTAATCAGTCCACCATGTCTAACCCACATAAGGATTGGCTAATCCAGAGCAAGCGGCTCTTGGTAAAGATATCTCAAATCCGTTGACTTACAATTTGCCCAAAATTGTATGGTATTATTTCGCGTATCCTTAAAAGTGAAGAGTTGGCTAGCCATAAGTTTATGGCTTGTGGTAAAGGCGATGGAAAAACCATAATTGGTAATCGACTCACCAAAGATAATATTGATAATTTATCTAAGAGTTGGCTAGTCCGGAAGATGCGACACGGTAAAGACAAATCAAATCCGTTGAAAGGCGGTGATTTGCTCAAAATCACTTGGTTATCGATGTACCAAGGTTCTTACTTGAGCGAAACATTTGGCTACTCCGAGTAATGGCTTTTGGTAAAGAGATAAAATCCATTAATTTTTCCTAAAACATTGCTAGGGACTAGCAATATCTTAGTGTGGGGATTGATGAGTGTCTAAATACTCATCATTTTTGTACCATTTAAGCTGCAAAACATCCGAAAACACTCGAAATGCATCAAAATGATAAAATATCACAAATAAGTGTTTTATATGTTTTAAATGCAAAAATATCAAAATACGGTGAAAAAGCGTATAAAATTTGCATAATTGGCGGTTTAGTCCCCAGTTTCAAAAGTTGTCAAAAGCAGTCCACAGTAAATCCAAATAAAGAAAAATATCTTTTGAGTCCCTAGGTTCCTAAGTTGTCAAAATTGGTCCTTGAAACTTAAAATTACAAATTTACAACTTAGGTCCACGAACTTTCAAAATTGTCAAGTTTGGTCCACGGAAAATTTGAAATTGTCGAACTAATCGTTGTACTATTGGAACTTGTCAATTTTGGTCCTTATGACAACTTTGGTATATTGGCAAAGATGGTCCCTCAAGTTTGGAAAAGTTACAAACAAGTCCTTATCATAATTAATAAACCTAGACTTGTCAAAATACATTATGACCCATGCCAAAGCTATATGACCCCTGCCTTGTGTCCCTTTCCTTGTTTTTGACCTGGTCAACCCAAGTCAAACAAGCGAGCTTCCCTCCCAAGCGGGTTTTCTTCCCACTTGCACGCAACACATGCCTTATCTACTTCATCACTCCCATCACTTATCTTCAAAATTCAACCCCTCATCATATCACCTACCCCCCCCACCGCAAAATTCGAGCGAAGTCAAATTCCACTTTTCATAAAATGATAAAATGGCCATAGCGCTCAAAACTCATTCATTGGCTCAGAAGATAGGTGGGAAGTGATCAGAGACACGTGGCAAGACTACTTGAAGTATAAAAAAGGAAGAAGGAAGAGAAAACAAGAGTAGCTAGTTTTTTTAATTTTCCTTTAATGTCGTTTTTATAGTAATATCTTAGTTTAACTCTAAAAGTGTACTTTATCAGTTTCTATGTACTGGATTTAAGATAACTAAGTGTTTGTAATCAAGTTTCAATCCTAATTCAAAGTTCCTTTAAGATTCATACTTTCAAGTTCACTGTTACAAATTCAATTTTCAACATCTTATATGCAAATCTTAAGCGACTTGTTTTAAGTTACATTAAGCTTACTTAAGCTTATTTAAGCTTTTGGAAAGCTTGAAACCAGTTCAATCAAATATGGTTCAAGGTCGACATAAGTCAACTTTGGGCTCAAAATGGACAAGGTGATGGATTACGGTGTTGCGAGAGGTTGAAATGGACTAGTTTAGGTTAGTAGTGGGTTCGGTTTTGGTCGCAAACCAATTGGATATTGGTTAGTAATTTTCTCATTTTCATATTTCAAATCATATTGCGGTTTTAGCTTGTAGCTGTTTACATGATTACCATTAGTCTAAATAGGTATATTAGGTTGTATTTAAGATATTTAAGTGTAGCTTGATCATTGGTCTTAGCGGTTTAGTAGTTTAAGTATTTGTATTTAAATCGATCCTAAAGGGGTGTTTGGATAACTTATGGCGATTTCAAAACTGTTTGGGTATAAGCTTATTATTGCTCTAGTCTCTATTATCTCTAGCATACTTATTCTAGTCACTTTATTGCATCGATAAACATTAAAAGTCAAAATGATGTGAATCATCTTGTATCACTTAGCTGTTGGAATCGGTGTACTCAAAACCAATAAAAAGGTTTAAAACTTGTTAAGCTTGCTTGATAAACTTTCATTACATCATATTTCACCAAGATCAATCCTAAATTTGCATTGGAATCTCATTGAAGTCAAAGTTTAGCGATTTTCAAAAGTAAAAATGTGTCAAAAGTGGAATTATGCAGAACTTGCGAGTGTGCACAGGTTTCAATAAGGGTTTGTAGGGTCGATTTTTGGTCTATAAGTAGTCTACGGTGGTCTATAAGACCTCATTTACATTTTGGCTAAAGATCTCTAGATAAGCCGGTGCATAAGCTCAAAGTGAGGTCGATCATCATTCTTTGTCTTAATCGATTAATCCATTAAGTTGTCAAAGCGCTTATCGAGAGGTAGGGAGTAGTTAGATTTAGCTTGTATTAGCTTATATTAGTATAATTTTAGGTCTATAGAAGTTTGGTGGCTTATAGTGAATGTTTGCTTATTCTTAAGTCTTTATTTTAGCTTGAATTACTGCGACCCTTGATTTCTACATAAGCACTACATTTCTCATTTTCATAGAACCGAATAACTTTTTAGAATTTTCCTGAAAATTTCATCATTTTTAGTCCTTTGTTTGCTATTTTTCTATATTTAAAATAGATTTTAATCACTTTTAAATAGGTTTTATTGCAAATAATTAAGAAAAAGCTCAAAAATAATTTTCATTTTCTTAAGTTTAGATAAATACAAAAGACAAAAAATATTTTTCTAGATTTTTCTTGGTTAAATTTGTATTTTTAAATAATTTAATTAGTTTTAAATAGTTTTAATTCATAAAAATAGAAAAATAACCATAAAAATACAAAAATAGTTTTGAAAATTCTAGTTTGTTATTTTAGATTTTCTAAGTCTTAATTTTATTTTCTAGCTTTATTTCCTATTTTCTTGTATTTTAGGTAATTATTAATTAGTTAAAAATAGTTTTAATTAATAATAATTAGATAATTAGTTATAAAAATAATTTTATTTTTCTATAATTTTCTTATATCATTAGGTTTGTAAAAATGTATTTTCATATTTTTAGGATTTATATTTTGTAAGTTTCACGTTTTCATTTATATGCTACGTAGTTTTTAATTTCGGTTTATAAAAACATAAAAACAAAAACATCATTTTAAATATAGTGATAGCGTTTATTTAATAGATTTTATCTTTTAATTTCCTTTAATTTGCATTTAAGCCCCTGTGGTTTATGGGCTTTTCATGGATATAATCATCTTGAATCTCTTTTCCGTTCAAATCTCTCAATCACTACACGTTTGACTATTCTCGCCTGACTCGTTGGGACTTAACGACTGGGAAACACTATACTCTCGATCTTCATTGCATTCGTGTTTGAGCGGTTTTAAGGCGATTACGATGCGCCATTCACAAGTGGCGAGGCTTGAGTAATTAGCAGCATTTCTTTGCGCATCAGTGGATTCTCGAAATTAAAGTGAATTGATCGTATTCAAATAGAGGATTGGTGAAAGTAGCTTTGAATGTTTCGGGAACAAAGTGATCAACATTATCTATTGAATTTGTTGGGATAAGAAGTGAGTGAGCGATCATTATCAAGGAGACTTTCGGACTCTCTCGGATCGGCTTGAAATCAAAGAGATCATCGTTACTTCGGCGAAAGTGGATTGATGTGAGTGAGTTTATCGGTGGACTCCTCAAGAAGATGATCGACATCAGTTGTGGAAGTGATGCCTCAACATATTCGATGTTTCCATAAGAAGCACAATCTTCGCTACAAATGGAGAAAGTTTCAAAATGATATTTTGAACACTCGAGAGGAAAGAGAATCACATATGATCGAAGTTCCTGTGACTCTCTGGGATTGGGACAAGGTTCTCAACACTAGACTTTATGAATTCGTCCGATTCCTTTTTAGGAGCGTGTCAAGATGCTCGTCCCCATGTTCGGAGAGTGAGTGGGAGCTTGGGTGTGATAGCGATTGTTTGAGATGGAATCTCAAGCTTTGGGATATCAATGACTAAGGGAGTTGAGAAATAATATTAAAGGATAAAAACTCTCCTCGTCATCGTCATATAGATTTGCCTTAAGAAATTGGGAGCATTAGAGCTGCATGCTCTAGGACTAATAATTCTTCCCTAGATTTGCGAGCCTCTGGTTCTTGACTAGCAATTCTCCCATGGTCTTTTCACCACTCACTTGATTCTTAAAGTTACTAATCATATCATCAAGTGTTTTCATTGCGGTTTCAAAATTTTGGGAGATTTCTTGAGACAACGGCTCGGTGGAGTTTGAACCGTATGGTCTTTGTGGAGGTTGGAAATTCTCAAACTGTGAGAGTCATGATTGTTACAAGGAAATGGATTCCTATTTGACAATCGGAGCTGAAGTGGGGACCTCCACGGTACTCACAAGCAAGAAAGCTACTGAGTCTGGGTGGTGAATTATATGGATATTGGTCATAACCAAAGTTACGAGCATCAGGAAAAGCTGTTCATAGACAAATGTGTTTCGGATTGACACTCAAATCCTTGGTGAGGACCTTCACAAAATTCACAGCGGTCATGTTGATTATATGAAGATAAGTCGGGTGTGGTGGGTAATTGGCAAAGTTTGAGGGTCGTTAAATGAGTTCGGATTAGGATCATAATCAAATGAATTCCTCGAACCACAAAACAAACAACTCCGTTATGAATATCATTACCACATTGTACACACGTACACCAGCGGCGGGGTGAACCAAAAGAGGCTCACCACAACCGACACAAGGAATAAGCGATTTCATTTGAGAGTTACGAGAAGGAATCGGTTTATTCAAAGAATCAACAAAACCAACATGGTGATCGAATGACTATCAAGTCTCGAAGAACATTTGAAGAATCCGGAGGTGGGACAAGTGGTGTGCTCACGAGGCTAGCAATTTCCACCACTTCCGTTATGGTCTCAGTTACGGCTCTTGAGAAGCGTGAAGATTAGGCAAGTCAATCTTGCTAGTCACCGATCTACATTACGCATGTTTGCTTTTAACCGTAAATCGTGAAAGTTTAGGATCAATTTTAGGCGGCTTAGGAGCAATTGAGGGTTAGATCTTTGGATAACCGTAGGTTGGACGTATTTAGCACTTCCATTATCGGAGGAAGTACACGGTCCTTTGTCACCCGGTTTCTCTTTCCATTTCCCTACGGAATTAATGGATCATCACGAACAACACGAATTCTTGACATTTGTGATAAAGTCGAAGTTTTCAACTTCGTCCCGAGTCGTCGTGGTCGAGAGATTCCATGAGAACAGAAGAAGTTTAGAATCAAATGGATAGAGGTAAAGGGATAAAGAATCAAAAAGGGTAAGAGGGTAAAGATGAATATTTTGGATTTTGGATAAACATTTTGCAAAAACAAAGAATGAAAATCTTTTGGGTTTTGATTTTAAAAGAAAATATAAACACATACGGATGGTATAAACAAGGAGTGAATATTCAAATCACTAATACGCTAAGCGGAAGATAATCAAGACTGACTCCCCGTGACTACAAAAATTTGGTTCGCTCCCGGACGGTCGGGTTTTATCACTCAAGCCGACCACTTGTGAATGGCTAACCGTAGAAACTTAAAAGCAGTTAAAACACAAATGCAATGAAGATCCGGAGAATACGATTGGATTCCCGGTCGTTAAGTCCCGGAGACTAAATTGTGTGTAAACACTTGATCAGATGATAGAATGATCACTAAGGATAGTGATCAGTAAGGATTTAGATGAATTATTACACTACTGATTGATTGGAATGGAATGGATACAGAATTGGAAAGCACAACAATCAGATAAAAGAAACTAAAACACGTACGTTTAAAAACTACGTAAACGTACAAAATAAAAAGTGAATCTAAGAAATAAAAGACCTAAAAATATGAAAATGACATTTTTGGAATCCTAAAAATAAAAGAAAATTATTAGAAAAAGAAAATTATTTTACAACTATTTAATTAATTATTATTAATTAAAAACTATTTTAAACTATTTAATAATACTCTAAAATAAAAGAAAATATGAAATAAGGCTAGAAAAATAAAATTATGATTCAGAAAAATCTAAAATATTATAAAACTAATTTTAAAATTAAAAATATATTTTTCACACTTTTTATCTAATTATTACTAATTAATTATTATTTAAAATACACTTAAATACTAGAAAATATAAAATAAACCTGGAAAAATGAAATTTTAACTTGGAAAAATCTAAAATATGATAAAACTAATTTTAGAACTGAAAAGATATTTTTTATGCTTTTTAATTATTTATTACTAATTATTTAATACTTTTAACTATTTAAAATTATAATAAATACTAAAAGATTAGGAAAATTATGAAACATTTTCTAAAAATAACTTAAGGTGACAGAAAACTAAGAAAAATATAAAAACAAGATTTTCTTAATAATAAGTGAAAAGAAAAATAAAAAGCTAAAACCTATTAAATAAACACTATCATTTGTTTTAAAATGAAGTTTTTACGGTTTTCTTTTGAAAACTACTTAAATACTAATAATATGAAACTTTTATAAAAACAAAATTTTACAAACTACAAATAAGCTGATTTATAAGCTAAAATTCTCAACAATGGGCTAAAGAGCTTATTTGATGTAAATAAGCTCAAACAAGCTTACAAATTGGAAACAAAGGTGGAATAAGATTCAAACAAGCTAGATGAGCAGAAATGAAGCTAAAAAATACAAATAAGCACCTTTGAAAAGCTAGGGCGAAGACAATAAGCACTTATTCAAATCCTTGTAACCAAGCGAAATGGGACAAAGTTAGAGCTTATTGCGACCCTAGCAAACAAGTTCAAAATAAAAATTAAGCTTGGGTTCTCAAGATGGTTAGGTCATTACCCAAAGAACCAAAACTCACAAGATTAGACCAACAATTAAGCTCTGTGTGAGCTTTTGATTTAACTTGTAAGGCGGTGCACAAGGCACTTTTTGAAACAGGTTCTCCTGATAAGCTAGTTAAAAAGTACTTAAAAGGCGATTAACGAGAGAACTAGTATTATTCTAATTTAGTTTAGCAACTTAACTTTGATAACCCAAAAGCTTTTAAGCTAAATCTAACTATTAAACACACGGTGAAATTATCTTTTTAATTCAAAACGACCAAATGCAAATTTGACTTTTTATAAAACCAAAGAGTTGACTAAAATGAACTTGTGATCAATACTACTCACTTGAATATGTTGTTTTAAGGTGAAATAAGACTTGTTTGATTGATTTTAACAACTTGTAAACATGAAAACAAGATCAAAGATTATGAAATTCCAACGATGGACTCACAAGATTAGATCAAAGATTATTTTGACTTATCACCAAATCACCTGCTGGTTTTTATGACTTGTTTGAGATATTAGGTGTGTATGTGACACAAAGCAAGTACAAGCAATAACACAAGAGACCTAGAGCACAATTAAAACAAGCAAATCCAAACACCACTTACTTAGAGCAGTTTGGTGGTTTCAAAGCTAAACACAAATTAAAACCATGAAACCGATTCAAGACCATGTATTATCATATATTAGAACTAATGAAGCATAAAACAACAACATTAACAACAAGAAACTAAGAAATGACAGTTATGCACTTTTAAGCTGTCAAGATGAAATTTTACTAAATACAAATTTAAAGAACAACTAAGCGATTTTAATACTCAAATACACTTAACTAAGACTAATGAACATAAAGAACCGGAAATTACAACTACTAAACAACTACAACGTTGAAATGCAAAATGAACAAAAAGGCTTACAAAGGCTTCCAAGCTCAAAGCGAGAACAAGGACCAATTATCACCCTATTAGCTTACCACTAAACTTCTAACAAGGCCATCCAAAATTCACCTGCTCCAAATTTGTGAACACCATTTCCATATGATTTTTATTTTTCAACTATTTAATTTGTATTTTGGTGAATTTTCCTTTTTGCTTCTAAAGCGATTTTAAAAGTTTCTAAAAGCTTGAATAAGCTTTATAGGAGCTTACATGTGCTATATCAGGTCCATAATAACAACCAACAACAACATTAAAGCATTCATGAGATTTTTGGAAATGAAAGCGCATAAACTTGAAAATATGCTTAAAACTTGAAATTGATACTTGCAAAGGTTTATTCTACATTGAAAACTTGAACTACAAAGCTTCAAAACTAAAACATACTTTGAAAGTTGAAATTAAGCTAAAACGACATGGATAAACTAAAATTATACTATCCGTCTTGATACATTGCTTCCCTCCTTTTTATAATGACTTTTGAGACTCTATGTTGACCTCTAATTCATTCCCTTCATCGAGCCATTGGATTGGCCAAAATCATCTTATTCGTCCAAGTGTAGTTTTTGGCGCCAATTTCTTCTTGAGCGGGTTTTGATATTAATGGGTTGGTTTGAATCAATAAATGGAGTTTGGGTGTTAGTGAAGGTGGAGGGGACAAGGTAAGGTGAGGATGTTGAAAAAGTGGAAAACCGGCTCTGGTTTTGGAATTGATGTTTGAAGAGGAGAGTGAGCAGTCTTTGGCGGTTTTATCCGTTTGACTTTCGTTGACCGAGGCAATAATACTAACGGGGTTCAAGGTCAAGCCAAAGGGTCAAGGTGTATGTGGGATTGGGCTAAGGTTTGGGCGGTGGATAAGTGATATGGTTTTGGGCTTGATATAATAATGAGGATCCGTTTGGTTAAGTAGTATACAAGGACCAAAATTGCAATTTATCCAAACCTCAAGGACTGAAAATGACACTTTACAAACTTATCACAAGGACCAAACTTGACAAACATTGATAGTACAAGGACCCTTTTGCATAAAATTCCATTTTAAAAATCCAAGGACTAATTTTGCAATTTTCCAAACTTGAAGGACCTTTTACGCCATTTGACCAAAGAATCATTCAAGGACCATTTTAACAACTTAGAATATTTCAGGGACCTTGAATGACAAAACTTCATATTTTTGAATTCAGGGACTAGATTTGACAACTTTTAAAACTTGGGGACTAAAGCGCCAAATTTGCAAACTTGAATCATTTTCATCGATTTTGATATTTTGCATTTAAAACACATAAAACACGATTTGTGATATTTTCATCATTTTGATGCATTTTTAGTGTTTTCAGACGATTTTGCAGTTTAGATTGTACAAAAATGATGAGTATTTAGACACTCATCAATCCCCCACACTAAATGATGATAAGAAAATAGACCTACTGAAGTTTTAAAACCCACACTTTCACTGAAATTGGCCCAGAAATGAACTCATGAAAATTCACCCCATTTGGGTGAAAACTGGTTTTTTAGATTTGTGCCCATCTTGAACATAAAAGGGAACGTAAAAGGGAACATAAAAGGGAACGTAAAAGGGAAATGCCCATCTTGAACAACAATTTTAGAGCTTTTACGTTCCCTTTACGTTCCCTTTCTTGAGTCAATGCACAGGGCATTTGTGCCCATCTTGAGCAAACAATTTTAGAGCTTATAAAATTTAACAAAATTATACAAAAATGATGATACGAAAATAGACCTCTTGAGTTTTAAAACCCACACTTTCACCGAAATTGGCCCGAAATGAACTCATGAAAATTCACCCCATTTGGGTGGCCAGTTTCAGTTTGACTTTTAACTGTTTTGAGATTTTGACCAAATTGAACTTTGAACCTAGATTTATGGTGAAATTGATGTTAATAGATGAAATGAAGCCAATGCAAGCTACTCTAGTGATTTCTAAACATGAAACAAGCTTTGCTTTTCTAAAATCTCAACAGACAAGACTTAAGATGATTCAAAAGTTATTTTGACTTTGAGCTATTCGGAAGGTACACATGAACTAAAATGAGTTTCTCATGGCTAAATAAGGCGAGTATCTGAGGTTATAAACACAAACAAGAACTAAAACTCAAACAAGCAAATGATCCAAACACCACTTAAGAAAGCATTTTGAAAATTCAAACTAAGCTAACTCTTGAAATGGCTTAAGCTATCATTGAAATTTAATCTAGATATTCTAATTACAACTCTTGAGCAGGTTAAAGATGCTTAATGACAACAGATACAACTTCAAGCACAATTTGCAAACTTGAATAAAAAAATGAAATTGAGAATGACACTCACAAGTGTTCCGGTGATATTGCGGGCTAAAACCAAACCAAAATTACACTATGCTACTCAAATCCAACCCAATATCAACTCTGCATCAACCCATTCCATTTCAAACCGCTTGAACCAAAATTTCACCAAGTTTGACTTTTGTTGACCGAGGAACCAATATTACTTAAATCTGTTTCATAAGCTTATTAAAAGCTATCTGAGCTTAAATGAACTTATCTCATCTTAAAAATAAGCTAATAATGCTTTGGATATAAGAGTTTGAAAGTGGATTTTCCAACAGTGAACATGAAGATTTGCAACTTAAGTAAAACTTTGAATTAGGACTTAGACTTGATTACAAACACCGAGTTAACTTAAATTCAATACATAAGCTGAAATTACAACATTTTGACTTAAACTAAAACATTAATTTAAAAAATGACATAAAGGAAAATTATTAAAACTAACTACTCCTTTTCTTCTCTCTTCTTGCTTCTTTTATATAAAATATCTTCCCACTTGTTTCGATTTGATCCACCACTTTTTGGGCCATTGGATGAGTTGGAGTGATTATGGCGTTTGATGCATTTTGGCGCCAAAACACTTTTATCAGCGGGAGGGTTGAGTGAGGGGTGAAGGAGCATTAAATGCTCTTTGGAGGGTAGTTGAGGTGGGGAAAACAAGGAAGTGTGAAGGTGAGGAGGGGGATGGGAGGAAGAGTGTTGCGAGCTTAGTTGTTGAAGAAGAGGAAAAGGGCGTAGGTTAGTTTGACCGGATATTTGTTGTTTAATATATTATGAAGGGGGTCAAATGGGAAGGGTCCAATTGGATGGCGGGGTCACAAATGGTTTTGACAAGGGACGAAGGTGCAAAGGTTTAACCAGGACCTAATATGTAATTTGAAAATCAAGGGACCAAAGCGCCCAATCGCAAAGTTGCTCCAAGGGACTAAAGTGACAAGCTCCAATAGTATAAGGACCAAACTTGACATTTTCAAATTTCCAAGGACCATTTTTGCCAATTTTTAAACTTGGAGGACCAAACTTGTAATTTCTCAAAACTTTTGATATATTTCACCAAAGGACTAATTTTGACAACTTATGATTTTAAAAGGACCTTTGGTGATTTTTCTTTTGAAATTAGGTGCTCGGGGACTATTTCGATAATTTTTGAAACTTGGGGGTGAAGCGCCAATTATGCAAACTTAGCTCATTTTCATCGATTTTAAACATTTTGCATCCGAAACAAATAAAATGCAATTTTGAGATATTTTCGATATTTTGATGCATTTACGAGCATTTTAAGTGTTTCTGATTCGATTTAACCAAAATGATGAGTATTTACACACTCATCAAATATCATTGAGAGGCTTAATGGTCTTTCCTCGAAGAATATGTTTTTCATATTTGAGCTCCAAATTTCTCAACAAGACTGAATTAATAATTACGACCCCGAACCTTACTGAATACCAATCACTGAAGGATAAGTTCACGAAATCAACGTAATGTCTTCACGATTCATTTGGGCATATCCAAACTTTGTTTTCACATTGCCCCTCGTTGCAATACTCACGATTGCTTGAAGGGGTTGCAAGTTGGCCATGCTTGTGTGAACTCATCTTCCATAATTAGTAAAGGCCCATAGATCATAACACTCTCCATTATCAATTGCAATAGCCTTAAACTAGTGATTTTTCCTTTTGGAGTCGTCTATTTTGGAATACTTGTCATTGCTCAGTATCACAGTTACTGTAGTAACTCCGATGTTTGGTTATGGCGTAACTCTCTTTCGCCATCGACATTGTTGTCTTTATTAGACTCATCAGTAGATTTGTCATTTTCAGAAAACACGGCTTTACACACTGTTGGTTTGTTCTTTTTTGTACTTCGTCGCCAAGCTTCCCAATCATAGTTTCGAAGTTTTTTAGTGATGCGTCATGGCTAGAAAGGCTCTTGTTTGTATTATCTTGGAAGTTTTTCAGCCATTCATCTTGCTCTTTCTGTCTCTTAGTTGAATCAATGAGGTATTTGTTAATTATTTCCTCCAAGTTAGCTCTTCTTTCACCATGATAATATGGGGATGGTCCTCCACGATAGCCATTACGATTATCCCCGTAAAACGGTCGATTTTCTCCATACTTAGCTTCTTCGATAGTGTTCTCTTCGTTAATGTGAGGCCAATTTTTGGTGAGATGTCTTCCTCCACAGCTTTCGCAACCTAGTTGGATGGCATGAACTGTTTCTCTGATCTTGAGCATATCCCGACTGAGATTTTCTAGTTTGTTAGTGATGGCGGAAATTCCGTCAAGATTTCCGCCATGGTTTCTTTTGCTTCCCCATCGTGCCATTTCTGTGAATGGTCAGCCATCCTTTGGATGGCTTCAATTGCTAGAGTAGGATTCATGCTAGGAATTGGTCCTTGGTAGTCCAGCATCTGTCTTGTAGCCACGTCGATTCCTTTGTAGAAGATGTTGACCTTTTGTTGGTTGTTTAGATCATGTGTAGGACACTTGTAGAGGAGATCGTTGTATCTATCCCAGGCTTGATACATTGTTTCATCGTCTTCTTGCTTGAAATTATGGATCTCCAAGAGCTGGTTAGATATCTTCGACGGAGGACAATACCTCTGGATGAAGTGCTTCTTTAGTAGAGCCCATGTATCAACTGCCCCGGCGGGCAACTTTTGATCCATCTTCTTGCGGCCCCAGTAAGAGTCATGGGGAACACCCTTAGCATAACAGCGTCATGAGAAACACCCGGAATGTTAAAAAGGCTTGCAATGTACAAGACATCAATGTGCTCGTCGCATCTTCGTCCTGTTTCACGAAAAAGGGTAAGCAGAGCTCCTCGTAAATTGATCTTTAATTTCGAAATGGACATTAGCTCCAATCACCGGTATTACGAGCCCCAGTCCTTGTTCATCTCTTGTCAACGCCAAATATTCCTCAAGAGTCAGGTCATCAATGTTAACAATTCCATGGTACCTGAAACTTGAAAAATGGATCGTAAGAATTTGAGAAAATTTGAAAACAAAACAAAAATGAAAGACTTAATAGAAATCCAATTATAACTTCCCGGCAGCGGCGCCAAAAACTTGATGCAGGTTTTACTGACCATGTTTTAATATTTATAATTACTCGTTATACCTATGGTCTACCTAATGCACTAACAGGCGGTGTGGCGGTCGTGTGTAGTGTAGTATTCGGTAAAACCGAGGTAATCCCAAGAGCTATGTGTGCGGTTTAAACTAAGTCTAGGTGTTCTGATTTTAATATGATTTAAGGTGAAATGATTAATTACTACTAAAATAATGAAAGCAAATAAAGGTGAAATTTGTGATCAATAGAGGAGAGGGTGCTAACCTAGTTACTCATCCTTAGTAGTAGTGTTTACGTCTAATTACTTCCGTTACTTGGTGGGGTCAAAGTCACTAGGACAACATTTGGTGGTTCGTCCTAACCTATCGACAAAGGGTACCACTAGAGAAATCGGGTGCCCGTTATAAGTCTAGTTGTTCTGGTCCCTAAGCCAAGTCATTAAGTACCGCTACAATTTAGATTTATAATAATGAGTGCCGGGCGCTAGCAACAAACACTCATCCCGACTTGTTAAGTTCATCCAAGCGGTGGGTGATCGGTTGGTCAAATCGCACAAGTAGAAAGGGTCGTCGGTTGGTCATATCTTACCCTTCCGTCTCATTATACTTACTAAGGGTCAGTTGGTCATATCTCCTAAGTAACTAGCCTCTATTGCCATTCAAAACTACGAAACAAGGGTAGCTACCAACAAACTATGCATGCATACACTTAGAAATAATTATCACGAAAGCAATGTAGCGCAAACAAAACAATCAAGGAATCATAATTAGGCTAGCACGAGAGGTGTAGCGCTCATATTAACTATAACAATCGATTCAATGTTTAACATTGCAAAATACATGAATTGAAAGTAAAGAAAAGATAAAATGCTAATGCTTATCGTAGGGGAGTGATTTCTCCCTTGGAGATAGCTCCTTATGCTCCTCTAGATCTGCCTTCGACTTCTGCTCACGTTCACTTTGTGTTGTGTGTGAAATGGGATGCTTTGAAATTCTGGAAATCGTGGGCTATTTATAGGTTAGATATGGTTACGGTGTAACTAATTATAAGAGTTACGCCGTAACATACAATTCTTTGTAATTTGCACTAATAATGCTGGTTACGGCGTAACTGTGGCGGGAGTTACGCCGTATCTTCAATAATTCTTGGTTATGCCGTACTTGATGCAAGAGTTACGGCGTAGCTTGCAGCGGCGCGGAACCTTATTTGACCTAATTTGGTTACGTCGTAATCTTTGGGAGAGTTACGCCGTAATCTTCTGTTGAGTTGGTTTTCTGGGCCACACTTTAGTTACGGCATAATGTGAGAGAGGAGTTACGCCGTAACTGCTTCAAAATGAGCTTACTATGATATTTCTTTAATAAACTCTCCAAATCCGCGTCTCTTTAGCTCCAATGCTCGTAAATTACCTGAAAGTGTAAAACATAGGAAAACAAGCGTAAATCCATATAAATGATATAAAATACGAGCATTATCAAGGAAATTGACACTTAATATTCGGGATTATTTGATTTTATTACCCCTAACTTTGTTTAAAAGCTTTGTATCACGCTTTAATTACGCCTTACTTTGTAGTCACATGTCCCAAAACCAAACGCACCCTTGTATAACAGATTTTGAGAAATTCGTTATTTTTAGTAAATTTGACCTTGAGCTACTCTAGAAACATTAAAAATAAGTTAAACGTCATGTCACAAGATTGCATGCAAGAGTTATAAAGTTTTAAAGCTTGAAAACGAGTATTTCAATTTGTCGAAAATAGCCTAAGTGCCCCTTTTCAATAATTAATTTCTCACTAACCAAAGGGTTGTAAAATATAAGAGTTATAACTTTTTGAAGAGCTCGCTACAAAGATTATAAAACCCCAAAATGTTCTTAAAACCCTTATGGTCTCTTTTATAATCAATCAAGAAAATGGTGTCGTAAAGATTTTCACAAATGACCCTTTACGCACTTTTCAAAATCTAAGTGTTATGAGCTGTAGGATATTAGAGAAAGACTTTAAATGAGTTAATTAACATATTAGAATGTCACTAGGTTACGCTGTAAAATTTAATGGGTCAAAAATGAACTTTTCTTTTAGCCGCGACATGGCCAAGTAACCATATTCACGGGTTTGTTTCTCCCTAACCAAAGATCAATAAAATATGAGACTTATGCCATTTTAAAGAGCTCGCAGTAAGGTGTTTAAAGGATCAACAGCGTTGTAAAAATATTGGCTTGCCTCGTGTATAATTGGTCCTCTTTTGGGCTTGTTGTCGCCCAAAACCAACACCCTTTATATAAAAGCCCAACCCCTACTTTGGGAAATTATTGTGACCAAACCACAAAGATTAAGACTTCTAGTTTGAACCATTAGAAAGACCACTCGACAAAATCTTGAAAGGAACGAGAAAGTAGTAAAAACCTCCTGACTCCTCGCTTATATTTACCTTTATTTTGGTCGACATAGGCCTAAAACAAGCGCTTTTCTTTTTAGAAAATAGAACTTGTAATTTTTGAAAGATAAAGTTTTCTTGGGCTAAAAATGTAATTTCTTCAAAGTTGATAATACAAGGGCTGATTTTGTCAATAATCTATAGTTGAGGGTATAAAGTGTCATTTTTGAAAGTGCAACGGTAAAAACCATCAATACTCAAAATTATAATGATATGAAATATAACATTTTGGAAACATGTCATATTTAACAACTCGGGTTTCGATAAAACTTATAAGCGATCGTGAGCCATAAAAATAAGTATGATAAGTATTGCTAAATTTTGAAGAGACTTCATGTTAACTCAACTCTTAACCATCGATAAAGCATTATCATCACATATACTTGAATTCAAATACTAAGAACTTGACATACCAACTCGGTCACGGGTCGAGCCGTTTATTCACAATACTTAATTTATTTTCCATCTAGACTACGATAACACCAAGGTGAGTTCATAGTCCCACTTTTACTTGTTTTCAAACTCGTGGGAGATACATGCTAAAATCTCGAACACAAGTATTTTCTATGCTACACCTACACACGATTGCTATTACTTAAGTTACTTACACCCTTGAAAGTCCCTCATATCATGAACCATTAATCACTTTACAAGTGAGCGAATATAGTGAATAGATCTATTGGATGTTGGCGCCTATTTGTTTTAGCGGTCAAGTAACCAAATGCACTTTATTTGAGGACAAACAGGAGAATTGGAAAACTCCTTACACGAGGGCACGGTTGCTCCCATCATCATTATGATGTTTGTAACCATGTCATTATGACAACTACACTACACCTATTAAGGTTTGCGTTCATGAGACTTAAGGCAATATGTTGTCCTATGATACTACAAATTTTACTACCTTTTCAAATTGTGTTCAACTAATTATTATTATTACAAACACTATGGATTCACTCAACCTTTGTGTTGACTTTTTAGCATGTTTTATCTCAGGTAACTGATGCACTGCTTGGCACGGATTGGCTATGGACTTTCTTACAAATGGCGTCCATTTTGTTATCATTCATAAAATAATGTGTATTTCAATAATTACTATTGGGACCTCTTTTTATGTAAACTCTGAATTAAATAAATGAATGATAACTATTTTATTTAAAAACGTCTCTTTTCAAGTCATTTTCTATTATTACGATTGTGATCCATGAAGTAATACCCCAACTCTTATTCCGTTGTGTATAACGAAATTTGGGGTTGTTACACTCTTGGTCTTTTATCCATTCAGGGTAAGTTGACCTTTGCAGATACAGACACATACTTATCTTTCAAACTTATCCCGCTTCATCCCGCCTTTACTTCAGTCTTAAAGTCTTCAGGCTTTAAGTATTTAGTCTTCATAGTTGGTGAGGAGCCTGAGGATTCAGTGAGTTATTGTCATCACTCACTGAATCCATCATCTTCTTCTTTGGCTCAGGTATCATTCACTGAGTCCTGCCTCACTAAATGGAAAGCCCTTCTTCTTAGGCTTGTCACGAGCTTCTTAAAGATGACTCATTGAACAATTGTTCATTCGGTGACTTGTTTGTTTAAGGATATTAAACACTTAGGTTATTTTATCTTCACATCCTTGTTTGAGGATTTTGGGGATTCAACGACCCAACACTCTCCCTATTTAGATATAAACACGAGCCTAAGTGTTTCTAAGTTTAGTATGAGTGAGCAAGGTCTTCTTCTTACATCGACTATCCTACAAAGTAATAAAGGACTTTGAATAACATAAAAACATCATTCATTAAGAAAATATATTACAAGGTCCTAAGTTACAATGCAAAAAGTAAAGGATAGTGTTGTTGCAACAGATGTTTGTTTCAGTCCATTTGATATCCAAGGGCTTCAAGTTTAGCCTTCTTTGATTTTAGCTTTTCCTAGTCAGGGTGTTCACTGATCGTGGTCCTTAAGTCATTGTTGAACCTTTTGTTTTCTGGACTTTGGATTTGAGTAGCCATCACTAGGAATACAACCATAGCTTCAATCCCTGCCTTGTCTATATCACTCCACCTTTGGAAAGCAGGCTCCCCAAATTCATCAGTGAAGAATAGACCTCTCTCAGGCCCTTCAATGGCCAGATGATTCATGATGCAGGATTTCTGAACAGTATTTAAATTTCTAAGGTCTCGTATACCTAAGGTCTACCTATTGCACTAACGAGCAGTTAACCCAATTGTGCATAGTATAGTAGGTGGTAAAGCCAAGGTCGTTCCCAAGAGCTATGTAGATGAGGATCCTAATTAAGTCTAATGTCACGGTTTTTAAATGATTAATTGTTGAAAGATTATGTTACTAATAGACAAGAAATAAAATGCGGAAAATAAATTCGGGTTGTGAACAATAAAGAAAGTGTGCTAACCTAATTATTCATCCTATCATGTTAAGTCTATGTTTTCTAATTACTTCATATTGCTTCAAGTGGGGGTTCAATTCGCTAGACTCCTTTGGTCAATTTGTCATAGCTTATCAACAAAGGTTCCTACCCGTTGTCAAAGGCCAACCCTTTGGGGTGACGGGGGTCTCAAGAAACCTAAGCTAAGTCATTAAGTACCCTACATGCAAGATTCAAAACAATGTGTGCCCGGGCGCTAGCATCTTAGACACACATTCCTAACTTCTTAAGTTTCTCCTTCCGAACGGTGATCCTTTGGTCAATTCGCACAAGAGTTATTGGTAGTCCTTTGGTCAATTCTTACCAACCCTCTCTACCTACTTCCTTAGGGTCCTTTGGTCAATTCTTCGAGCAAGTAAATCATTGCAACTCAAAACTACGAAGTTAGGGTGACTACCAACAAACTATGCATCCATACACTAGAAACAATTATAAAGAATAAAAGCGTAAACAACACACTCAAGGAATCATAACTAGGCTAGCACCAAAGGTGCTTAGGCGATCATATTAAAGACACAATCAATTCAATGTTTAACATAACGAATGAAGACATGAATTAAAGTGTGATGAAATAGAAATCGCTAAAGCTTATCAATATGGTGTGTTTTCTCCCTTGGAAATAGCTCCGTATGCTGAATATGATCTGCCCTTGGAATCTTCTTCACATTCTCTGCTTTTGTGTGGTGAGTGAATGATGAATAATACAGATTTTAAGGCTTGTATTTATAGGCCCGACCATAGTTACTGCGTAACCTAATCATGTGGTTACGCCATAACTTAATTATCCTCCAAACTCAACTCTCGTAGTGGTGATTACGGCGTAACCTTAAGAATTGTTACACCGTAATTATAAGCTCCGCCGTAACTTAATAGTTGATTACACGTAACAATTATCCTCCAAACTCAAGTCTCGTAGTGATGGTTACGTCCTAATTCATGTTTGGAGGTAATGGCGTAGTTAATGGAGCGCGAAATTCACATGACCTAGATAGTCACGGCATAACTTAAGTTGATAGTTACCCCATAAATGTTGTTGACTTGGTCTTCACAAGCGTAATCCTAGCTACTGGCGTAATTGAGAATATGAGTTCTGTTGTAGCTTCTTGAATAATAGCATACTAAGGTGAAAACTATTAATAATATCTCCAAAACCGTGTGTCTACGCTCCAATGCTCATATATTACTTGGAAATGAAATATAAAAGAATAAGAGTATATATCCATATAAACAACATAAAATATGAGCATAAATGGGGGAAATTGACGCTTAAAAATTAGGATTATTTGATGTTATCAATTTACGAATCTAACTCCTTCGAGGAGGGCTCTATTACGATCTATTCCATGGATCTTGATCTCTGGTTCATGTTCCAGGACCTTCCTCTTTCTCTAGAGGACTAAGAGGCGGGTTGGTTTCTTGGTCTTTGAAGAAGAGACTGAATGCCAAGATTTTCAGGCATTTGTTTAAGTTTCTCAAATCACTTGCTCAGTGCATCCTTGAAATTTTTGACAATTGCATTCTTCTTCTTCTCTATGACTGGACCCAGTTCATCCAGCTCAGTTATCCCAAAGTCAGAAAACTTAAAGGGATCATGAACCTCAAAGGTTCATTTATCAGGACCTCTATAGACACTGAGGACTGCAGGTTTTGTGTTGTCATAAATTTTGATGTCAGTAATAGGTTCAGGCCTCTTTCTGTTTGTCATTACCCAGTTGTAATGATCGATTCTCTTTTGTCTTATTTCAGCCAACCTTTTCTCTCTTTCATCTCTTTTCTTCTTGAGGTAAGCAATTGACATTACGAGCATCTTTCAACTTTTGACACCTTGACCACGAGGCTAGTGCCTTTGGATCAATGGCTATCTTCTCGACTTCTTCATGAATAATCTTGACCGAGGCCAACTTACTCTTCTTCTCTTCCTCGGCAAGTTTCTTAGCCCGTTCCTCTTTCTCAAGATAAGCACTCAAGCATTCATGATCATGAGGTAAACTTTGCCATTGATTTCATATGGGATCCTGATAGGTGCATCGAGTTGATCATTATCTTGGAAGAAGGTACCAGAGGTTGTTGCTCAAGCTCAGGCGTTGTCAGAATGCCTTTGCCTTTGTCAAGAGGAGGGACTGATGATGATGATGGTGTTGTTGTTGGTTGGACTTGTGAGATTGGTATTGATAGAGTTGGCTCCCTCTTAGTGTGAGAAGGAGTTGGTTCTTCAGTGACATTCTCCCCTTAACTATTGATTGACCTTTAGTGAGAGCAAGAGTTGGCCCGAGCATTGAGGTTGAGGGAGCAGATTGACCCTTGAAAGCTTGATAGATTTCAAATACCATGGATTTGATATCTGAAGTGTCCTATTGAAGACCAATGTATTGCTTCTCAAGATTGGCCTGAGAGGTTTCTAGTGGAGTCATTCTAGGCCCAAGATTCTAGGCCATAGAAGATGAAGACTTAGCCAATTCAGCAACATTTTTATCCAACGAACTAAGAAAGGATTGGATTGTTTCCACTGATGAGTTTAGACTCTGAAAATTTGAGTTGTTGAGCATGGTGATGAGTTCAGTTGGGCTTGAGGAGTTCTTCACATAAGTTTTAGTAGCCTTCAGCACCTTATTGTACAGAACATGGTCTTCCTTAACTGCTTCTTTGATTTGGTCGAGTTCGGTGTGAGCATCCTGAAAAGCTTTGAGGAACTTCTTCAGATGCTCATCCAGGGTGTGGAGAGAATGGTAAATATTTTCCCTGTATTTACCATTGTCTTCAAAGTTCTCAACCACATCAGCTTTGAGATCGACATAACTTGTAGCAGCTTCCATATACTGATCGCATAATTCATCAGTGACAGCATCATACAATTTATGAGTGTCCTTCTTTAGAAATTTTAGTAAATTATCTCTTAGTGAGAAGAAGAATGTTGTCATATTTCTTCAGGTCTTCAGGGCATGAAAATGCTGCAGAATCAGAAGAGTTAGAAGAGTCATTGTCAGGTTGGAAAGGTGACTCTCTAGTCTCTTTTGGATCAGGCTGATGTTCTTGTTCAATGGGTTGAACATCAGCGTCCACTTCATCTCCAGCAGCAAGTTCTTCCTCCTCATTTTCGATTTCCAATTCATCATCAGACATAAGAAACTTCTGAATATCTGCCACACTAAGAAAGCCAGAGGGGGTGATGGGTTCCGTATCAGCGAGTGGTTTTTGTCTCCCTGAGTCTTTGTCCCCCAAGGACCCTTCAGACACTGATGGGTATTTCCCAGTGTCTTTTCTAGGGTCAGGATTGGTTCTGAGTTCCATATCAGTGGAGGGTATTGATCCCTCTGAGTCTTTGTCCCTCGTTGCCCCTTCAAGCACTGGTGGGAGATTCCTAGTGTTATCCTTAGGGACAGTGGCAGTGAGATCCCTATCAGTGGGTTGTTTATTCCCCCAGAGTCTTCAGGATCGGTTTTTGTGCCCTCGAACAAAAGCTGTGTTTTGCGAATGTCCACTTCAGGCTAAGTGGAAGACGCTCCCCTACCAGCGGGTTGTATGTTTCCCTTTGGATCTTGGGGAGTAGTAGCTGGGACCAAGGGCACTGACTGTGATTTATCAGTGTCCTTCGTTTTTAGCGAGGGTAGTATTGTTTGGTCACCCACTGGTGTCTTATCAGTCTGGGGCTTCTTTGGCCTTTTGACCTGTGTTCCAGAAGCCTCAGGGCCCTGGGACTTGGGTTTGGTCTTAGTCCCAGTCTGAGTCTTCCCCTTTATCTTTTTAGGAGCAGGGTTTGGAGACACTAATTCCCTCTGGTTGTTTACAATAACCATATGGGTTTGTCAACTCAATATCGGTGACTAAGGATGGGTTCTTTGAAAGATTTGAGGCACCCATGATGGTAGGTAAAGCGCCAAAGTGATAGTCACGAGTGTAATTGCAACCCGGTAACTCTTGCAAAGCACAAGAGACAAACCTAGGGTATGAAGCGTATTTCACCCTAGTTTTGCTCGGGAGCTTGGTTCTGAGATATTTGTAAATGATCTCTCCAATGTCGGCGATGGTCCTTGTCATTAAGCAATAGGCCATCGTCAGCGGAATATAAGTAATTTGTTTCGTGGATGAGTGGTTCCCCGAGAACACGAATCACAAAGGTGAATAGGATCTTCCAAGCCACGAGAAATGAGTTCTTGGTGATAGGGGTCTTGTCTAGTAACTTTGGATCAAAATCAATTTTTGCTAACTCAACCTTTACTATGGCTGGGTCAGGGTGTTCAACATATTCCCCATTATTATAGTCTAGACCTGTTGAAGAGCAAAAAGTTTTAAAGTCCAAAGTATATTGTTTTTCCCCATTAAGGACCGAAAACCTGATGAGAAGCTCCGTGAGGGGTCTTGGTTGGTTCTCATCAGTGGAGGTCACAGTCAAAGGCACTCTGATTGCCCAAAACTCCACGAGGTAGTTTTGGTACAATATAGAGGTGAGTTAACAAAGGCCTTTTTCGATTGGGCGGTGAATAAAATTTCATGATTCCCTTATAGGATAGGACATCATTAGGGTATTCAAAATTGCCTATAACATTGTTGGTTTTAAAAACTATATTTTCTAAACCTCCTACCCACTGTGGTGCAAACAAAAGGATTTGAGTTCTTGGAATTTTAATATGAAAAGTTTTTTGTGTTTTTGTTTTGACAAGAAGATCAAAGAGGTAGTTTTATTACCAGTTGTTTTGAAGGAATGAGATTTGCAGAATACCCTTTAATGTGTTAGCAGAAATGAAATTATTTTTTATTCAACCAATTTAAATAATAAAGCACACCTAATTTTGAGTTTGAAGATATTTTGTGAGTTTCTTTGCAATAAAAATTGTGTGTTTTTTTAAATGAGAAAGTCGTTTGTGCCATAACCATGATTTTGTCGAAGTTGCTTTTGAAAGAAGACAAATCGGTGAAGATGCAATCATATCGACATTGGAATGGTGTAAATATTTGTACCTCGATTGCGGTGAGTAAATCTTGTCCTTCAAATCTTGTACATAAAATGTTTTAGATCGAAATGCAACTTCGGATCATCATCATAGAATTGTCCAAGCGAGAAAGGATGTGTCCAAGACCTTGACATAATAAACCGACTAATTTCGATGTTTCCATTTACATAATCTCCATAGCCCATGATAGTAGCAAAATGACCATTCCCGAATCTGACAGTACCAATGAACTTTGAAACAAAGTTTACTAACAACTTGACATAATAAACCCGACTAATTTTGATGTTTCCATATACATACTCTCCATAGCCCATGATAGTAGCAAAATGACCATTCCTGAATCTGACAGTACCAATGAACTTTGAAACAAAGTTTACTAACAACTTGAGATTGCCTGTCATATGATGGGTACACCTGCTATCAACAATCCACATAACTAGTTGGATTACCTGCGGCACACGAAGACACGAGGGTGGAATGATGGTAGCAGTGGAACCCAAAGAGTTAGTGGGTTCCATTAGGTTAGAGGTACGCATATTTGTACATTTAAGAAGCCACTTAAAGCTAGATTTGTGCTGCAACCATTTTTCCACATCCAACTACTTCGTGCTTTGGTCTTAGTGAAGTCACTAGGTGATGGCACTTTCTTAGGGGATGTTTTTGTAGGTATGGGATTTTCAATAGCATTCTTAGAAACTACACTGGGCTCCTTCCCTAAAATAGATTTCGCAACTATAGTAGACCTAGATGAAGGGCCAGTGATGAGTTTCCTAGAACGAGCTAACAGAGAATTTGCAACACATTTATCATGATTACCATACATCATAATTTTATGACAAAAACACAAGATCCAATCATGTTTGAAACGTTCACAGAATTATCATTCGTTACACTGATATTACGATTAAAATTTGCCAAATTTGAATCTAAATCAGATGCAACATGAGTTTTAATCGAATTCCTAAGATGAACTTCTACTTCTGGTGCTGGATGAGTGCTTCTCCTATGTTGCAAGATCCTAGTGTTTACTTTTGGTCTCTTATTCTCGGATCTTCTAACGCTAGTAGATGCAGCTAATCCTGTAGAAGTGGAAGGAGTCAAATTAGTTTCTTAAGTTTTGCCGGAAGTATTACGCTTGGGGATGTGACAATCTTATACATTCACTGGGCAATCACGTTTGTGTTACAAACTTTCCGCTTTCTAAAAATTTTAATTTTTCTTGTAGTTCAATGATGATGTGTTTTGCTCTTGTATTTTGCATCGAGAGATCTGTTTAAATATGCGGTGTTGGTGTAACACTCCATAAGTTCATTGTTTTGTTCAAAAATTTAGCCGTGTCTGCATTTTAAGAGACCAAAAATGACTTGGTATTCATGTTTAACTTGCAATCTCTTTTCATATTTAAAATTTTGACACTTCAAAGATACGTTCTCGTCATCAAGATTTTCAACTCTTGATGTCCGTGATTTTACAAAATGCTTTTTCCTTTTGGTTTTGCAAAGCTATCTCGTAATTAATTATGCGAGTTTAACACCATTGAAACTGCATTTAAGTTCGAAATCTCTATTGAAAATTTTGATTGGACATCATCATTTTGTGAGAACATTTTCTCGTTTTCCTCTTTTAACTTTTCAGTCTCTTGTCTCAAGATTTAATTTTTTTGTTTCTAATGAATGTACCACATTGTGATTCTCAGCGATTAACACATTATCATACAAAGAAGAATATTCAATATATAAAACCACAGATGCAATATTAGCACAAACTAAATTTTGAAGATCCTTTTTTTTGCGTTTTCTTGTGAAACTGAATTTTTGAGTGTGTTAAAAGTTTCAATCATTAAAGTCACCTCTTGTTGAAGTTCCATTTCCCAATGCGTTGCACACATACGCAAATATGCAACGTGAGGTAAAATTTGTGTTTGAAACATTTGTCTTTGCTCTCTTGCATAAGCTGATTGAAAATTTGATGCTTTTATTTCAAAAATTTTCTCAATTGCTGTTTCTAAAAAAGAAATGTCTTCCATAAACGTTTGAAAGTACCATAGTACTAAGAAAGGTTTAGGAGTTTTGACAAAGAGTTGCTATTGCAAAAGGACGTTAAAAGACCATTTATTTGTGCAACGATGTGAGCAGGACCTTCTGCGTAAGATGACTCGGTTATTTCAGAAATAGAACATGATTGTTCTGATGTGGTATGAAGTTTGTAAGAAGAATTTTGATTAGTGTAATCATATGGTAAAATTCCATTTTGACGCAATTTTAATCGACTTTGATCTTCTTGTGCCCATTGTTCCTCACAATCAAATACAACAAGATGCATGCTTAAATCAAAAAGACTTCGAGCACTATATAATTTTGGTATATCCTTGAGAGTTGTGTTGAGAAAATGTGGGTGGTTGTAACCAAGAGCAAATAGTTTTGAGTCATCAGGACTCGGTTGTAAAGTTATCATTTCAATTGGTTTAATTGAGTGGCCATTCTTATAAACAATAGTTCCAAAATCTTTTAAACTCTTTTTAATCGAAGGATTTCATCGATTTGATCATCAATCGTTTCTTAGATTTCTTTTGAATACGTAAAGTTTTGACCGATTCTTTGAAAACTCTTATTTAGTGTTTGAAAGTTTAGTTTGAATATTTTCAATGTGTTTACAAGTTGATTTTTCTTGTTCCATTTTGAAATCTTTTCGTTATTTGAAGTAACAAGTTTGTGCATTTGATGTTGGATGTTTTGTTCATCAACGTAAGATTTTGAAAGGCCACCTCAAAACTTTCTTCTCTATTGGTTTTGTTTCAAAATCATTTATCCATTTTGACAACTCTCAAGTTCGTGATTAATAAGGTAATCTACGCTCTAAGGTTTTGGTTTATCTTATTACATTTTGCGTTTGGGCTTGCATTGAAAGAAGTAATGAATTAAGATATTCTAAATCGGACTATGCAAAACTTCACTCATTCAATATGCTCGTTATTTTCATCGTTACTTTGTTCATCAAATGTAACCACATAGTGAATTTGATCGTAATGAATCATGTTGAGCAGTTGATGCTCTTCATGTGGATGCAAATACAATCGCATTTATGAGGCATATGTCGGTGTCATGTACCTTAGATAGACCATTGTTTCATAGACAAGTTCATTCTTTGTTTCAACGATGTGATGTTCTGCATATTGGCCATAAAAAAATGACGGACATTTGCTTCCAAATCTTTATACTCATCATTTGATAAAGTATCTGCCATAAAACCTTGTTGAGTTTCATTGAGTTCTCCTCCTGCTTCATCCTTGTATGCCATTAGCATGACTTGTATGTAGTAATCACCCCCTCTGATTCGTGCTTCAGGACAAGCTTTAGAAAGATGTCCTTGCTTCTTGCAGTTATAGCAACGAAGAGTAGTTCTTGAAACCGTTGAATTCCCTGTGTCCATAACTTTACCATTCCTATTGAAATTATAACCCGAACCCCTGCTAATGCTTGACCATTTCCTAAATTTCTAGCATAACCACTCGTTATCATCCGACGACCACTAGTTCTGTTCTGAACTTCAACTCTTCCACCATGTACAACTGCTTGATTCTTGGGATTAGATGAAGAGCGAAGACAATTTTTTGACTAAGTAAATAATTTGGAGAAGGCTTTTGCAAGAAATGTCATTCCTTGATTCAAAGCATCAAATGCATCATCTGGACCATCATCTATTTATGCATAGTACATAGTATAAGAAATGGAATCGGGAAGAACTTGTTGAGTTGGTGTTGGTGGAGCATAAGTAAAGTGACGTTTTTGTTGATCAAAAGCATGGTTTAACTTGGGATAAGGGTAGGATATCAATGTGCCATGAGTGCAATCGAATCGAGAATTGTTGGCGGTGGTAAACCATGTGTACCACAAGCTTCTTTGTCTTTGATAACCTCATACTCATGATGTTTCAGATAATCATAAAGCAATCCATGCTTTACACCATGAAGATCCTTGACTTTTCGAACAAAAGTTACATACTTATGCCAATCGGGTCCTAAGGAATTCAGAAACTTTGTGTTGATTGCAATGGTTGGCAGATGAACCATCTTTCTTTCCAGATTTTACAACATTTGTGAAGCGATGATAACATGATTCTAGTGATTCCCCAACTTCAATGGTAAACATATCAAAGTTATGATACATTTTAGACTCCATGTCGATTTTGTTAAGTTTAGTACCTTCCATCAAGAGATGTACATGTTCCCACATAGCTTTAGCAATTGTCTGTGCATCAATACATTTGTAGATTGGATTTGGAATTCCAAGAAGTATTTGTTGCATAGAAATTTCATCGACTTCAAGGTGAAGTAGTTGTTCGGTGTTAAGCGGTGAGTGGAAAATTATTATAGATTTGGTCTTGGTGGAGCGGTATGAGGTCTCTGGAATAGTTTGATTGACATCTGAAAGGGTCCTTCTAGTATCACCTTTTAAGATACTTACATGAGGTTTATTAAGTTTCATGTACCTTAGAAATCTACTTGCCCATTGCACATAGTTTTTGGGTGTAAGCATTGGAGGACGAGTATCCAAACCAGCTTCATGAATGGATTGTTGACTTGTAACAGCTTCGCACATTTGAGAAAACCAGTGTTGTTGTTGAGGGAATTATTGTGTAGTTGGTGGTTGATGAGGAACTTGTTGTGTGGGTTGTTGAGGAAGGAATTATTGTGGTTGATAAGGATAATAGGGGTAATGAGGATAATATGAATATGGTGGTTGAGACATGTTTGTTGTTGGTGAATGGTGTGGATCTTTAAATATAATGAAGGTTGGTGTTGTTTAGGAATAAGTAGATTAGATGTTTTGGTATAATTCTTAAGTAGAAGAAATATGATCCTTACTCATAGAAGTCTTACTCTCAAAATAGTCTAACTCATGAAGTCTTACTCATGAGAATCCTTACTAGCAAAAGCATTATAACTCATGAGAACTAATTCTTATTTGAAGAAATTTTAACCTTGAAATTCTTCTTTCCTAACTCGGAAGATGTTTCAGAATTCTCTAACTCGAAGTTCTTTCTTACTCGCAAACTAGTCCTTACTCGCAAAAGTTAACTTCAAAATATATATATAACCCTTAGTAGAAAGGATTATAAGAGAGAAGTTCTGATTTTCTAACTCGTAAAATTACTCGGAACTTATAAGAATCAATTGCTCGCAGAAATTTCCTTACTTGCAGGCTAACTCGCAGAAATTCAATGCTTACTAGCATAAATTCTGCTAACTCGCAGAACTCCGTAACTTAACACTAAAATCTCTAATAATTTAGCCCAAAACGAGTTTTTAATCCACGACTTCTACCAGATCTAACCTACTATAACCTAAACTATCATAAAGTAACAAACTTTTTCAGTTTTAACGAGATTTTAAAAATTTGAAAACTTTCCTTACTCGCAGGTTTCGCCAAAACTAAAAATCGATTTTAAATTTATGAAATCACAACTAAGCTATCCTGGGCTCTCTGATACCACTTGTTAGGTCATCATTCTATCAATAACAACATATATTTTAGAGAGAGAAAGTTATAAAGCGAGAGAGTGGAAGGAATCTTATGAATAATAATGAAGATTAATTTCTCAAAGAACCAACACCCTCTCCCTTCATGGGAGGGGGTATCTATAGTGTTTACAAAGGAGGGGGTATTTATAGTGTTTACAAGGATAAGGGCATTTCCCTAGGTTCTAAAAGAAACTTACATCACGGCTCATGGGCTTACTACATGAGTCAGATATTTAATTACAAACAATTATAAACCATATTATCTAACGACCTATTACAAATGTAATGACCAACATTTCATAATAATAAAAATGTCCTAATAATGATTTAATTATTATTTCACAATATGTCACACCCCAAATTACATTTTGCGGTGGAATGGAATACCTTGGGAGGATGTCATAGCATCAAAGTTACTGAGTTATATCGAGCGACCTAAAGTGTCGTTTGGAAAACACATCGTTTGATTTAATAAAACAATCAGAGTTTACAAAGTGTAGGTCCCAAATGAAATTAGACATGTGCGGAAATAAGTTTTCTACAAGCCAAATGATGTTTTAAAGTGCATAAATCCTATGTGTGACGCGTCGTCACCACGACTCTATGATATGTCCACATGCATGCCATGAAGTGTATGCCTTAGATACCTGAGATAAAACATGCTAAAAAGTGTCAACACAAAGGTTGAGTGAGTTCATAGAGTTTGTGTTGCAATGTAAAGCCTTTCAAAATCGTTTATGCAAAGAAAGGCATTGTAAATCCACTCGGTTCAAGTTCCGCCCATACAAAACTTGCAACTTTGTGTGTTCACAATCCACTGCTAAAATGTGTATAGTTTATGTTCAAACACATATCGTCAAATGAATTCACAAAATAGTGCATAACTTAATGTAACCATAGTTACTTGATATAACACATATGAGTGTTGTTTCAAATAGTTCCATGACCATTAGTTCATGATTGTACCAAGACCGCTAGTTCATGATATTACCAAGACCATTAGCTCAATGAATATACCAAGACCATTAGCTCAATGAATATACCAAGACCATTAGCTCAATGAATATACCAAGACCATTAGCTCAATGAATATACCAAGACATTTAGTTCCATGATTATACCAAGACATTTAGTTCAATGATTATACCAAGACATTTAGTTCCATGATTTATGATATAGAATATGACTAAACATTCATTTCAGATAAACATATAGTTTGCAAATAATCATGATTGTCATAAAAATAGTTGAGCATGTATCTCCCCCAAAAGTAATTCAAAACAATTAAAAGAGTAGGGGATATGACTCACCTGTTGCAATGATAATGATGATATAATGGCAATACTGAAATGAGGCGCAACCTCTGACCGTGACTAGTAACTTGATGAGGTGAAGTGAACAAAGGTTTAATCCTAAACACCCTAGGTTTTTATTTCAAAACCTAAACCAAGAGTGTAACTAGTGTGTATTAAACTTGACTAGAAAATTTTTGATGATCTCCTCCTTGATCCTTGTGGTTGGCCGGTTCTTAGGGATGAAGAGGAAGAGATAAGCTTTAAATTTTACACTTTGAAATATTAGTTGTATGTGTTAGTAATTGAGTATAATACTATATAAGTGTAAGATATTTAGTAAATGAGATGTGTGAGTCATTCCCTTGTCGACAAGGGTGTTAGTAGAAAGCTAGCACACATTTTTTTTTATTTAATATTTAGATGTAGTATAATGTGTATTTGTAAGTTTAGTTTAGTAATTAGGTATATATGAACATTTAGGGTAGCGTTAACTAAAAATAAATTTTAACGGATCAAATTAAAATATAATGAAGTCATAAAATTATAAAATACATTTCTTGCAAAATTTGAGTGAAATAATAATTATCGTGTAGTTTTTACGAAGACCGTCGTAATTATATAAATATAACAATTTATATACAAAATAAATTTAAAATATTGGGTAAACTCATAATATTATTTTATAATCTTAATATGAGTATAAAATATATCGGAATAATTTTTGGAAGTGTCGGATCAAATGTTCAAATAATGTTTCTGTGATAGCGTTTATTTAATAAGAAAATAAACGTTTAATGTAAAATGCAAAACCCATGCATAAATTGATATGAAATGATGTTACTAATGATGTGTAGACTAAATCTAGTCTATATGAAATGTCCTGAAATTACGAGTTGTCACATTCGCCCACCCAAAAGGAATTCGGTCCACGAATTGGTTCGTGTTAGTCTCTCTGTTTAGGGTTTGATGTGGCAAACTTTCCCATTCTCGAGCAAAACCCTCAAAAGACTTTTAGGTAACCGATTTTTACTTAATCTCACAACTCATCAAACAAGAACTGTCATGAAATTAGGCTAAATCGGTTTGAGTAACGGGTCTTTTGAAAATTTGGCTCGGTCATAGAATTGCTTACACATATAAGACTACTATTCCCTTCATTGCATGATTCTTCCTGAATTAGACATAGGTGATCAGGCTATGTATAATTTAGGAGTAACTATGCAATGCTTGGACTAATCGACTCATATGATATTTGGTGTTAAGTCATAAACCCGCATGTAAAGTGAATATGCACTTATGATGAAATGATGAGATGCTATGATGATGCGTTATAGTCTAGGGTCGATGATGCAACCTAGTTCTCTATAACCGATGCTCTTATACCAATTTGTCACACCCCAAATTACTGTTTTTTGTGAATGGAATATCTTGGGAGGACTGTCATAGCATCAAAGTTACTGATTATATCGAGCGACCTAAAGTGTCGTTTGGAAAACACATCGTTTGATTTAATAAAACAATCGAGTTTACAAAGTGTAGGTCCCAAATGAAATTAGACATGTGTGGAAATAAGTTTGCTACAAGCCAAACGATGTTTTAAAGTGCATAAATCCCATGTGTGACGCGTCGTCACTACGACTCTATGATATGTCCACATGCATGCCATGAAGTGTATGCCTTAGATACCGAGATAAAACATGCTAAAAGTGTCAACACAAAGGTTGAGTGAGTTCATAGAGTTTGTGTTGCAATGTAAAGCCTTTCAAAATCGTTTATGCGGCAAAGGCATTGTAAATCCACTCGGTTCAAGTTCGCCCATACAAAACTTGCAACATGTGTGTTCACAATCCCTTGCCAAAATGTGTATAGTTTATGTTCAAACACATATCGTCAAATGAATTCACAAAATAGTGCATAACTTAATGTATCCATAGTTATTTGATATAACACATATGAGTGTTGTTTCAAATAGTTCCACGACCATTAGTTCATGATTGTACCAAGACCGCTAGTTCATGATATTACCAAGACCATTAGTTCAATGAATATACCAAGACCATTAGCTCAATGAATATACCAAGACCATTAGCTCAATGAATATACCAAGACCATTAGCTCAATGAATATACCAAGACCATTAGCTCAATGAATATACCAAGACATTTAGTTCCATGATTATACCAAGACATTTAGTTCAATGATTATACCAAGACATTTAGTTCCATGATTTATGATATAGAATATGACTAAACATTCATTTTAGATAAACATATAGTTTTCAAATAATCATGATTGTCATAAAAATAGTTGAGCATGTATCTCCCCCAAAAGTAATTCAAAACAATTAAAAGAGTAGGGGATATGACTCACCTGTTGCAATGATAATGATGATATAATGGCAATACTGAAATGAGGCGCAACCTCTGACCGTGACTAGTAACTTGATGAGGTGAAGTGAACAAAGGTTTAATCCTAAACACCCTAGGTTTTTATTTCAAAACCTAAACCAGGAGTGTAACTAGTGTGTATTAAACTTGACTAGAAATTTTTTGATGATCTCCTCCTTGATCCTTGTGGTTGGCCGGTTCTTAGGGATGAAGAGGAAGAGAAGCTTTAAATTTTACACTTTGAAATATTAGTTGTATGTGTTAGTAATTGAGTATAATACTATATAAGTGTAAGATATTTAGTAAATGAGATGTGTGAGTCATTCCCTTGTCGACAAGGGTGTTAGTAGAAAGCTAGCACACATTTTATTTATTTATTTATTTAATATTTAGATGTAGTATAATGTGTATTTGTAAGTTTTGTTTAGTAATTAGGTATATATTTGAACATTTAGGGTAGCGTTAACTAAAAATAAATTTTAACGGATCAAATTAAAATATAATGAAGTCATAAAAATTATAAAAATACATTTCTTGCAAAATTTGAGTGAAATAATAATTATCGTGTAGTTTTTACGAAGACCGTCGTAATTATATAAATATAACAATTTATATACAAAATAAATTTAAAACATTGGGTAAACTCATAATATTATTTTTATAATCTTAATATGAGTATAAAAATATATCGGAATAATTTTTGGAAGTGTCGGATCAAATGTTTACGCGATAGCGTTTATTTAATAAGAAAATAAACGTTTAATGTAAAATGCAAAACCATGCATAAATTGATATGAAATGATGTTACTAATGATGTGTAGACTAAATCTAGTCTATATGAAATGTCCTGAAATTACGAGTTGTCACACAATAACGTCTAACGGTCATTAGTATTTAACGGTAATTAGTCTAATGACCATTAAATGTAAAAGAGAAGGACTAAAAAAGAAAATAGCTAACAAGAAAGATCTAGAACCTTCCTTGAAGGCTTGTACAACCAGTTAGGGATCTCTAGGCGAGTCCTAGACCTACTTGGACACTAGGTTTCCCATAGTATAAACACAGAGGTTTATATTCATTCTTGGGTAATCTTGTGAAACCATAACTAGCCAAGTTTTCTCTTCTTCTCTCCTCTTTTGCCTAGCTTGTTCGAATTACACTTCCCATAGGGATAGTGCGATCGACTTGAGTGAAACTCAAGTAACTTGGCTGGTTATTGTGATTAAGGAACTACCATTTGCATTGAATTGCTAGCAATACGTGTGTACAAGATCATAGGAAAATCCCCTTTGGATTTTGGTGTTTTGCCCTAATCGATTTAGCCCAAAATCGATTTTAAAATAAACCCTAATTAGGTTTTGTGTTTTGATTTGATCTTTGATTCACGCAATGTACGTTTTCTATTTGTGTTTAAGTTATTAATTACACGTATATGTTTAAGTCTTCTGTTGTGTGCTCTATCGTTTATCAGGTTTGGTATTTCACATTGAAATAAGGTTATTAAAAACTGAAACAAGCATCTACGCTTATTCTATGTCGCTATCAAGCGGTGAAATTATGGTGTGTTTGATTGCTACTTAATGGAATGACTAAGCACCCATCATCGATTCGATTCAAAGGCAACTTTGTTTGATAGGAAAAAATTAATGTTGAATGGGCCAAGCGATCTTGAATGGGCCGTATACATGGACTCTCTCAACCTTGTAATTATCCTTAAATACCTTTTTTGTCCCGTTACCCCATCGTCACATATTTCCTGTGTTAATACTTTTTGTTCCTTTTTTTTCTTTTCTACATTTTTAGTTGTGTCTTTATTTTTTCTACATATTTTTTTTCCTAAGTGATAATCTTATATTTAATCGAGGACTTCCCTTATCATAATGGAGAAATAAACAAATGAAATTTGTCTCTAAATTTAAATTAATGGATATTTAAAAAACCGAATAATCACGACGACATTATATTATTAGTGTCTATGAACTATGAAATTTAGATTTTAATATTTAAAAATAAATAACATTTGTTCTTAAACGATGAAGTTATTGATGATCTTTTAACAAGATTGTTTGATCGATATTATTCTCATTTAACGTTTATTTGTTTGTGGTATACATTCTCTCGTTTTATAGCACTAGCATAGTACCTGTGCAAAGCAGCGGTTCGGAGGTGAATGTTATTTTACGATTTTACTTTTTTTGCCGAATATTATTTAACGATTTTCTATAAAAGATAGTTTTTAAAAATTGTGTGTTTATGTTGTGAGATTTTAAAGAATTAATATGACATTTTATTATATATGCAAATTCAAAACGTTATTAATTTGAACTCTAAAAATATTAAATTCATTGTATTATTTATTTTATTTATTGGAAAATACATCCAATTTAATGTCATAATTTAATGTGCAATCAGTGTTTTTTTTTTTTAATTTTAATTTCAAAATTACTAATAATAGCAAGTGTGTAAGCTTAAAGTTTTTAAAGCTTATAAAATAAAAGTCCTAAATGCTTTATAAAGAGTAAAGATGTGTCAAACAATGTATTTTATTTAGTTATATGTCCCACCCCAAATTACTTTTTTGCGTGGAATGGAATTCACAGGGGATGTTGTCATAGCACCATAATCACGAGTTATATTGAGCGACCTAAAGTGTCTTTGAAAAGAACACGCTTGATATATTAAAAATATTCGAGTTACAAAGATAGGTCCCAAATGAAAATCAACATGTGCGGAAAATAAGTTTGGTACAAGTCAAGCGATGTTTTAAAATGTATAAATCCATGTGTGTGCGTCGTCACCGCGACTCTATGATAAGTCCTCATGCATGCCATGAAGTGAATGCCTTAGTTACACGAAAATACATTGCTAAAAGTGTCAACACAAAGGTTGAGTGAGTTCATGGAGTTCATGTAAAAGCGTTTTATCGACTACCACAAGTATAGGCCATGTATGACAAATATGTCACATAAAATGTTACAATTGCTCTAAGCACATGACACGAAGTCGGATGATGTTAGCCAGCGAGTGTTTTGCCAAACAACTCAATAATGATAAAGCGAAATGCATCCGTTTGACGGTTGGGACCACCAACCCGGATGGAGGAGTCATCATAATAGATCTATCCACTCACCCTCGCTTCTTCGAAATTAACGGTTCATGATTCATGAAATGGGGACATTCAATTGGCAATGAAGTAACTTAAGCAATGTAATGAATTTGATATACTTGGTATCATAATAAAATGATGTGCAATGTATTCTCCCCGTAGGTTTGAAATAAGTATAAACTTGAATAAATCGGGGCTATGAAAACTCACCTGTTGCAATGATTATGAAGATATAATGGCAATACTGAAATGAGGCGCAACCTCTGACCGTGACCTATTATGAATGATATGTTCTAATGTAAATCATGAAACAATGTCGTGCATGCAAACTCATATGATATCCATACCACTTGTACATTTGTGAAAATGAAGTTTATCGTCGAAATATATGTTTATGACATCTCGTCACATTATAAAATACCTTACAAGTATTTACATTGAAACAACCTCCTACGATAGTCGTTTAATGATTTATCAAGAATTTATAGCTTTTCGTTGCAAAATAATATACTTTGATATTTCGTGAAAGTGACTAAGTAGCCTCGTAAAGCTAGTCGTAAAATAGTGAATATCGAGTGTTAGGAAACAAACTCAACAGTTTTGGAAAGCTTGTAGCATTATCTCAAAGTCTTAGCTTTTAAATTTTCATCATAGAGGTCTCGATCATGGAGAAAAACATAGGTAAAGTAGGGTACTTGTAGGATATTGGATTTCACAAACACTCTAAACCATGATCAAAGTAGGCGTATAAGTATGTTAGGGAGAGAAAGTTCTAGTGAGAGAAAGGAAGAGAGTTGGGAACTATAGTGAGAGAAAGAAAATATTATTATGAGCTCCAACTCTCAACCTTGGGAGGTAGAGAGTATTTATAGTCTTACATAAAGCGCACACACAGGTGTGGATCGGGCATACGGTGGGTAAAGACCCGTCCGTCCTCCACGGTGTTACTTAACTAAATACTACTTAACTTAAAATAACTACGACTACGAGCTTTCTAACGATTACATATACTTGAGGTGACCGACTCTTTAATACAGAATTTCTAATTCCTAACAATCTCCCAAGGAGGTCACCTCAAACATATACTAAAATTACATTGAATACAAACAGATATTTCATTAACAATTGTTCTTGCATTCTTGATGTAGTACTTTGCTCAAGCTCGTAGTCATTGATTTTCTCATTGCATGTTTGGTTACTCGGTGGAGGTCTTTTATTGATCCACGTGATAATAATTTTGAGCTAGCTTTTGAGATCATCGACTATGAAAATCTACGAGACATCCATTGTGGTGTTGGAATTTTGTGATGTTGTGACATTCGGACCGACATGCTCACATTACGGATCATGATATCTTCTCATCGGAGTAGCGGAAGCTTTCGATAATTCATGATATTGGCGCAGCGTAGCGAAGCATGGAGTGAAAATATTAGAGTCATTGATGCACTAATCATGATTTTTTGAGATGAATGTGTTAAGTGAGCATGCGGCTATGCATTGACCGCTTCATTACGATCATTTGCAAGCGTCGGGTGTACACGCATACAACGATTAGCAATAAATTGCGAAAGTGTCTTTGATCACTTCGTTGAATTGAGTACACGCCCACGGTTCCCGTTGATCGATACAAATCTTGCACTGTGATCGGTATAATTCGAAGAATTTCCTTGACAGTTTTCGCATTGCTCTATTTGTTCTCAAACCGAACATCTCAAAGAAGACAACACGGAGTGAGTGAACCAAATAATTTAAGTCCATCGATTGATGAAAAAGATTTAAAAACAATCGTGTATTACTCAATAGAAATTGTTTTGCAATACAACGAAGGTTTTAATGAACATCAATTATCAATCATAAAACACCTTTTGATTTGAAATATCCGTACAGTCGATTTGCTAAAGAAAAGAGTTTTTAAGCACAAAGACCGGTTTTCAAAGGTATCCATCAATCCATAACTGAACCGAGATTGATTCAAGAGATTGAATCGCCCATTGTTTCATTCGGTTGTCACATGGTTGATCTATATAATAGATCTCACATGCCACCTACCGAGGAGCTTGTTTGATGTTGGCTCGAAGGCTTTCCATCTTCATTGTGAATATGTTTACATCATCACTCGGATGTTACGCAATACCACAAGGATAATCGTGGGACTCAAGATATAATCTCTCTTTCCACATTGTGTGAAAGAGAGTCTTCATTGAAAGTGTCCTAATGAGATTTATTGATGATCTCGTGGCTCTAGACTCAATTTGTGCATATTTGGATCTGTGCGGAGACTAGGGAGAGGTCTCCTTCTTCAATATCAATAATCTCTAAGAGAAAGTCGATAGATAATGTCGGTTCCCGTGAGAATGAAACAAGTCCTTTTAAGAGGAACTTGAGTGGTTTGGAAAGTTGAAGTGCGGTGCGTCACTGGGTCCATGGCGTCACATCTCTTCTATACCGATGTTACCATCGATAGCATATGAATTGAACCGGTTTACGCCCTAAGGTTGAATATATGGAGGCTATTTGTTTCACCCTTTTCTCATTCAATTCTTTTAATTCTTCAACCCCTTCGGTGCTTACCGAGACTTCATAGCAAGAACCTTGTTGGGTTTATTCCGAGACTTGCTGTCTCATCCGCACTCTTCCCATATCTCACTTTTCTCCTTTTATCATCATACCTAAGGACTTCTACACTAACTAATGGATTGTCCTGGGTAGATCCCTCCGGTTACGGCGGATCATGGGAACCAATACCTAACCTTATCATCCTTATATCACCGTACATAAAGTAAAGTTGGTGGTCTATTTGGTATTGTTCATCCGCCATTGGAACCAATTGAAAACCCTTTGAAAATCAATCCAGATACTTAAGATGTATTATCAAAGCATTTTGTACCGAATTGTTTTGATATTTTTAGAACAAGAGCTCCCCCTCAACATGTGCATCAAGTGATTGAAATCGTTTTGCACACGGAGGCAAGAGAAAGAGTTATCTTCTTTGAAATCCATTTTCTAAAGATATCAACATCACTTCCCTAATCAAGACAAGTAGATAAAGCATTTTGGGAAGGATGAGATTTTCATAATTTTGCTCCCCTCAATATGTGCCTCGAGATTTGAAGCGAGGTTTGCACATACTAGAGGAACCCTGCACATGAGATAAGTGATCACGTTTCAAATCATAGGTTTAAGATAGATGCTCCCCTCAACATGTGCAAGGAAAATTTGAAATCGTTTGTCACATGTGGGAAGGGTAGCATGTACATCCTTATAAAACCATTTACCGAATTATCGGTTTAAATCCAATTTAAATCACACATTCTCCCCGATCACAATTATCAAATCATTTGAGATTTGTGATCTCTTATAGATTTAAATTGATTTTGAAAGATTTTAAGGAGAATTGTGACTTGATTATGAAAGCGTTTTAAGCGATAAGGATCGGATTTTAAGACTTTAAACTCCATTGATAAAACATGCATGTATATCTTTTGAAAACAATTTAAAGCCAAATAACTTTTAATTTAATTCAAATCATTCTCCCCTCAATCAATGACATAGGTTGTTGATTGAGAGATTGATATTGTGACAAATAAGTCCGAGGATTATCAAAAATAGAGGCGAGTTATTTTTCAAAGCGATTAGTTTTCAATGAGATAAATGTTTATAGGATCGAGCATGGAATTATGAAAAACATGACAAAGAATAGCTCTGTTCTTTCTTTAAAAAGCGGGTTACTTCGAAATGACAATAAACCATTGTTTCTCTTTCTCCCAAAAATATTTTTTGATTTTTTTTTTTTTTTTTAAGAATTGAACAACATCTAAAGTCCGTGTCATTCTTTGAATATGACAGACAAAGACCGTAGATATTATCGAATCGAGGAGAAACATGACAAAAGACAATATTTTTGGAAATTTTCAAGATTTTCAATTTTTATGGATTTTGAAAGTTTTATATTTTTCTATTTGCTTTTGAAGGTTTTGTAATTTTGTATTTTGCTTTTCGAAAAGATATTTACAAGAGATATATGAAGGAAACCTTTACTCCTCTCCTTCCTCTTGAAGGCGTTTGAGTGTTTGGGTTGAAGGCTTTTAAGGCCAAGTCGTGGAAGAATAAACTCAAAAGCGTTCTCTAGGAAGAGCTTTGGTGAAGATGTACGCTAAGCGGTATTCGGTCCTTACAAAGTAAAGTTCCACCACACCGTTTTCCACTTGTTCTCGATGAAATGATGTCGAATGTCGATGTGCTTTGCTCTTGAGTGTTATGCGTTGTTGCATGAGAGAGCAATAGCACTTTATTATCACGATGCAGAGGATTTTTTAAATTCAAAGCCATAGTCGATAATTGGGATCTCATCCATAGGATTTGAGCACAACAAGATGACATGGCTATGTATTCAACTTCGTAGAGGAAATAGAAGTACTCATTTGCTTCTTTGAAGACCGACTCACAAGCTTATCACCCAAAACCGAGCACCTCAGGGCGTGCTTGACGAGTATCTTGACATCGCATGATCGGCATCTCGCATAGGTCGTTAGTGACATACCGGTATCCTTGGTACCAAAGACCCATATTGATGGTTCCTTGGAGATACCGAAGACCCGTTTAACCGCTTCAAGGTACTTTTTAGTAGGCTTAGCACGGTATCTAACACACATGCAAACAGCGAACAAGATGTCGGTCTACTAGCGTTGAGGTACATCGGGGATCCAATCATACTACGATATTTCGTTTGGTCAATCATGATCCTCGAGTGGTCCTCACCTAGTTTGGTTCGATCAATCATGGGAGTGTCAACAGGTCACTTGAATCAAATCCAAATTTCTTTAAAATCTCATTTGCATATTTAGATTGATTTATGAAAATGCCTCCGGGACTTTGTGAAATTTGTAATCCCAAGAAAATGACATTTGTCCATCATTGACATTTGAAATTTTGAACCCATTTCATTAGAAAACGATCACATTCCATTGGGTCGGTCGAGGCAAAATAATATCATCAACATAAATTTGAGCGTGAATTAAGTGTTTGCACGACTTTACGGTGAACATAGTAGGATCAATGCTCCTTTCTTGAATCCGATAGATAGAAGAAACTTTGACGATCATACCATGCTCTAGGAGCTTGCTTCAAACCATATAGGGCTTTTTCAAGCGATAAACATGAGTAGGATGCTCGAACTCACAAAACCCTCTGGTGGTGGCGTAAACCACTTCTTTCGGATCTCCATTAGAAATGCGGTTTCACGTCCATCGATAAACAACCATGTTCTTGCTAGCGACATTTGCCAAGAAGATTACGATCGCCTCGTCGAGCAAGCTGAGCAAAAGATTCCTCAAAGTCTATACCTTCTTCTTGACGATAACCTTTATCTACTAACCTAGCCTTATTTTTCAAGACATCACCATGCTCATCAAGCTTCACTTTGAAGATCCACTTAAGAGCAATGATCGTAGCACAACGGAGCTGGTACTAATTCCCATACATCTAATCGATCAAACTCATGAATTTCATCTTGCATGGCATTGAACCATTGTCTTCATTCATAGCAGTTTTAACATCTTTAGGTTCGATCTTTGAAGTCTGAGTTAAAGAAGCACCATAAGGCATCGAGAGCAAGTCGTTTACAGTGGATACCGGACGAGAAGGATTTCCAATGATGTTGTCTAATGGATGACCGTGAGTCCATTTTACGAGGTGTTCATGTGGTAGTTGTTGAGGGATGAAGTAGCGAGTTGATGTCTCCAAGAAGATGGTTCGATGAAGATTCGGGAGCAAATATGTTTTCAAATGGAGCATCTTGAGGAGTAGCAAAGGGATTAACTTCATCATTGATGCGAAACATTTCCATGATGTACATTTGAAGAATGATGATTTGTTGATGAGGCGAAGGATCGAAGAGCGCTTCTTGACTTAAAGATATTGAGACCGAGGGATTGACTTCATTCACGGGAATATGAGCACCTCATTGTAGGAATCGACACCTCATTAGTACTTGGATCATAAAGTTCATCAAACATAGGATCAAACAATTTCTTTAAATCATCTTGGATGGAGGTACATATGGAGTTTCTTGAGAAGAGTTTGGAACAAGGGATGAACCAATGGGACTGTTTTGAAGTGCGGGTCTGGAATGGATTGTCCGAGAGCCATTTGACCGGTCACTCGTCAAGCGTAACGTGAATTGTTTCCATGATATTTGGGTTCTTTTGTTGTAGATTCGGTATCCCTTTTGTTTGCAAGATACCCTACAAATACTCTAATGTCCGCTTTAGCTCTAAGTTTGCCTAAGTCTTGTCCTCATTAGTTGGATAACACAATGCACCAAACACACGAAGGAAAGAGATTAGGTTTTACGTTGTGGACAAGTTCATATGGAGTTTTTCCATGAACGGTGTGAATCGTGGAGCGATTTTGTGTGTAGCATGCGGTGCAATAGCTTGACCAGGAGAAACATTGGAACCTTTGAGTAAATCGGCATTGTTCTAGCGGCTTCTACAAGAGTTCGATTTCATCTTTCAACTACACCGCTTCATTGAGGAGTTAGTGGAACACTTCTTTGATGGCGATTCCAACGCTTTCATAAAATTCATCGAGTTGTTTGTTGACAAACTCATTCCATTGTCTGTTCGGATTATTACATTTGTTTTGTTAAGTCGAACTGCATTTGTTTGATGAGTTTGATGATGATATGAGAGTTTCATCCTTTGTCCTTAAGAACTTGACCGGTGAATCTAGAGTAATCATCAACCACAACTAACACATATTTCTTCCCAAAGATATTACGTACCCTCATTGGTCCACATAAATCCATATGAATCATATGAAGAACTTACGTGACGAGTTAGTAGGTTTGGGTTTATGGGCATACTTCTTGCTTTTCCCAATTGACATCTTTGAACAAAGATGATCCTTTTCATACTTGAGTCTAGGTAAACCTACAACTAAGTCCTTTACGGAGAGATCATTGATGGTACGAAGTTCAAGTGATTGAGACGGCGATGCCATAACCATGACTTTGTTTTAGAGGCCTTTGACTGACAAGCAAATTGGAGAAGACTTCATCATATCTTCGATAGAGATGGTGTATAGATTCGAACCACGTGAACCTTTAAAAGTTCCTTACCATCAAGTTCTCTAACGAAGGCGGTATGTTTTCGAAGGCTACTTCTAGATCCGAATCGCAGAATTGACCAGCAGAGAACAAGTTGTGACCAAGACCTTCTACATAGTAAACCACGGAGATAACACTTTTGCCAACAACATAGTCTCCATAACCCATATAGCCTTGAAATGATCATTCCGAATCTAAGCGTCACGATGAATTTGCTCACGAAGTTCATGAGCGTGACGGTCGCCATTCATATGCTTGGAACAACTCGAGTCCGGTACCACGTAAGCGATTTGAGCGATCTGCGGTTGAACACAGACAAGAATGGATAAGCGTATAATTGGGATCCCCATGCAAGAATGGGTTCCATTTGGTTAGTAACATTGGTTGGAACACCCACATCGAAATAGAAGCATTCATATCGAAATTAAGGCACTTTGGAACCATTGTGAATAGATGCGATACTAGTGTCGTATTAGCCATGTTCACAGTGTGCTCACTTCTTAAGGAATAGTTCTACCAAGAGGCATCCATTTTCTAGTGGGCATTGTGCGATTATTCTTATGACCAACGGTATCCAATAATAGCCTATCTTACTAAATGTTCTTCCTGTGGGTTTCCATTGTTTTCTAACTTTCTTTCATTTTTGCCTTTTAGCCTTCTTAGCATTAACAATATTAATCGGACAATTAACATCATTAGGAAAAACATTAACACCACATTCATGATTAGAAGCGAATTCAAGCGAGACATCAATACAAGGTTTGCAAATAGTATCGAAATTGAATTAATTACGATGACGCCTATGGCTAATACTAGAATCAACACGATTCGTTTTATTCGATTCAAGCTTAAAGTTCCTAGATTGTTCTTCTACTCTTTTCGGTGCACATTCTTTGCTTGCGAGGTCCTATCATTCCTTGTATTGTCTTGAGACTTTGACTGCTCCCTTTAATGTCACCGATTACTCTGTAGAGGAATGGGAACATTAGTTGGTTTTACTATTCTTTGCATCACCTGTTTAGATGTCTTTGGGATCTCGAACTACATGCAGCACACTAAGGTTCACTTTCTTAAAACTAGAAGGGCTGGGATTTGTACTCCTAGAAGGCACACTTGAGTTCTCTTTCTTAGCATTGACAGATCTAGAATCTGAACTACTTAAAGGCACACTAAGGTTCACATTCAAGACATTGGGCATTGAATGAATATCATATTTGGCATTAGGCATCGAACATGGAATCAAAGGATTAACTCTCTCACCTAAGGTCTTTGGGCATATTGTGATCAAGCATTCTAGGATTTCTTGAGATCGTTTGGCATATAAGCATGCATGTCCAATTGCATCATCATGAGGTTTCTCTAACTTATCCTCTTCAACAATCTCACGCAGACATTCTAGGCAATCCTTAAGGGATGAGAAGTATGTTTGAATAGCAAGTTTGTTGTTCCTGAGATGAGGAAGGACATATTTCACAGACAAAGCATATTTATTACAAGAGCGAACCTTTGATACACCATTCTCCCCATTGGTCATTGGCATTTTCCTTTTACGACTCTTGATTCTCAATTTTCTTTTGCAATGAACCTATTTGTTTGTTATTTTTTTTACGAGTGACCTTTATTGATTCAAATAACTCATTGAAATGACGTTTAACCTTTTCATTTTCTTCTAGAAAACTTTTGTTTTCCTTTTGTAATGCATTTACTAGGTTTTGAAGATGAAACGTTTGAGAATTACGAGAATCTAAAGGAGGAGGCATTTGGGAGCTGTCATATTGTTCGTTTGACCCTTTAATTGAGAGATTTGGGCTTTCAACTTTCGATCGTATTGCAATGAGCTTGAATCATTCATCACGTTTGTTAATTTGAAAACTGCATCAAACTCGAGCATCGAGGATGTCTTGATATTTGAAGTTTTAACATTTTCTTTAAGATGTTGATATTTTAGTTGTAAATTAAAATGCTCAACTTCTAGTTTAGAAAATGTTTAACCAAATTGTCGTGATCATCCGGTTCAATTTTCTCGTTTAGTTCGAATTAGTATTTTCAAGCTCAATGACACGATCATGGGAGACTTTCGGGGCAACCGATAATTCATGAAATTTGGAAGCATTAATGGAACAATTTGTAGCGATGAAAACACATCTTGAGCAATACATTCGTAAATCGGGTTCTCATTTAGTGTATGCAAGTTCTTCCTCTCAATCTCATTATATTTTAGTGCTCGCTCATAGTCACTAACTTCAACTATCATTGCATCAAATTCCTTTTCCATTCCCTTAATATCGGTTTCTATCCCTTTTAAGACTCTCAAAGTGATCTTTTAGAAGTTTAAAGAAAGGCATGACCTCGATTAAATAGCATTCTTTTTTGTTCAAAACCCTTTCCCTTGATAATCCCAGTGGGTGTGATCCTTTTCTTAAAGTTTTCTCAAAATCAACAAATAGTTGAAAAATAACATATTGACTGATTAAGATCTTGCTTTTAGTAGAAATCGTTCTAGGGACTAGATGCATTGGTGTATTGGGAGGATACACAGTTGCTTTAGGCATTTTCCTAAGGGGAGGGTTTGTTTCAACAATATTTTTTGCTTTTTGCTTATCTAAGTCCATTTTCCAGAACACTTGTTCGGGAGTCAACAATGTTTGAGGCTTAAACATGTTCAAGGAGATCCAATTCTCCTTTTTGTAGTCATGGGGAGTGATAATTACTTTCTTCTCTTTGCATTTAGGATCATTTAGTTTCTTATTCATTTTCTCCCTAGTGATTTCATCTAATTTCTTATCTTCCTCTGTGCACTCAAAGCAACTAGGTTTTTGTCTAGGTTTAAGAATCTCATTGCCATCATAGATCACATTTTGAGTTGCTTTTGCTATCTTCCGTACTCGGGGTTGGGTTTATCTATAATAGGAACACTATGCTTATCGCTTAGAACTCTATGCTTAGTGATCATGTGAGCGATCTGAATGGTGTTCCTTGTATGTACAACTTGTTTTCAAGTTTGTTTTCAAAGTTTTGATTAGAAAAATCTTTCAAGAGTTTTGATTCCTTTGCATTAAATTCTTGCTTAAGCATTTTCACATTTTCTTGAAGTTCTTGTTTTGCTAGCGGTTTTAGAAAGCTTTTCTTGCAAGGAATTTAACTCTTGTTTTAATACTTCTTCTCTAAAATTACTTTTCTAATGATTGTAGCACTTGGTCATCCATTTCACGCTCACGAGTGGTCAACTCAAATTTTGAACGTTGTTCATAAATAGCAACACGTTCTTTATAGGCATTTAGTTGAAATTACAGAATCATCGGGGCACATGCGGTGTATTCATAAAAATATAGTCATTGTTGACTGCGGAAGAAGCATCACTTGGTACAACTTCACTTTCACTTTGTTTCACATATTGATCATATGGGACAACATTGATATTACCCATATTTTCAATATTTGATTCAATAGTTTCGATTAATTGTACTTTGTCATGCATCTTTGCATATCGACATCATCGTATAGTTTTAATACCTTTGAGATGAGTTTGTCTTTGGATGGGCCAGACTTGTGGTGAAGATGAGACCTTGGGAGAAACCATTGGAGAAATGCTAGCCATAAAAATTGTGTGTGCAGATGGGTCCATCATCCACATCAGTCGTATGCGTCAATCGGCGACTTGAAAGGCATTATGATGATTGTGACCTATCTCTGAATAGGCTGCACATCCACATCGCATCATAGGTCTTGGCATTGCCCTCAAAGAAGAAACAACAGTTCTTCTTCATCCAAAGCAAGCACCATTATCCGAGCTTGTACAAGCGACATCTTATCTCAAGTAATCGGCGATTCGTGGACGTTTTGGAGATGTACTGGTTCCTTGCAATGTGTCCTCACCACCACAGTTATAGCATTTGATCGGCTTAGCTTGACATTGATTACCATTCCTTCCTCGATTCGATTTGCACCATAACCTCCACTGCTCCACCATTTCTTTGATCAAGCGCCTTTCTTGGTGGGCCGCCCATAATTTTCCCATCTCGATCAAAGCATGATTGTGAAGATTAGGCGGTTCGATCTCATTGTTGGTGTGAAGTTTGTTAGTGTGAGGTGAAAGTGTCTGTTTTCTTTAACCATGAGTGCCAGTTGATTGATGAAATGTTCCATGACAACATTAGCATCGGTTGCTTGAACCTTGGATCGGGAATGAGTTTGTGATTACCATCTCCGTGGGTATAACATGAGAAGCTTTGGTGGTAATCCCAACATTTGTGTAAAAGCGTTGAATCATTTGTTGAACTTGCTTCTCCACGAGCTTTGAAGCGATCTAGAATCCTCTTTTCAAACATGGTATGCCTCTCATTTTGAAGAAGGAAGGCATAGAGTTGCTCATAATTCGTGTTCTTCAATCCTTTAGTGAGCTTCTGAAGTAACAAACTTGTGCCATTCGGATTCATGTTGTTTACAAACTTTGAGTTCGGTGAATGTTAGGCATAGTCATTCGATGTTCCTCATGTCATTCACCGACTTATGAAATCTCACATAGTACTCATAAACACTTTCATCGGGTTTCATCTTGAAGTGTTCAAATTCATCATCTGTTGTGATTCTCGGTCTTTAACAGTTAGCTCGAACCGAAAGAAGCATCTTGACATTATCCCATACGACTTTTGCTTGGTGTTGTGATTGATCACTTGTAGATGTCTTTAGGAAGACCTTGAAGAACAATGTTAGAAGCCACGATATCAACATCGAATCTCTTTTCTCCTTATCATCAAGCTCATCATACATCTTTGGTCCATCCATTCCGTAAATCGAGTTCCATCTTGATATCAAGTACATCTCTAGTTGTCTCAACTCGACACGGTCCTTCATCAATGGATTTGAGAATGTTGACACCATTTTCCTTTCCAAGGCAAGTACAATCGATTCGTTGAGCCCAAGAATCGTAGTCGATTCATCAAGCATAGGTGGACGAGTATCTGAACCATTGCTTGAACATCCTCGACAACAAGTGGAGATGATAGTAGGAACGTTAGTAGACATGTTTCAAGCTCACGGATTTTACTATTCTTTGATTAAACCGGAAATTGATTCTTTCACGGATTTTACTAAACCAAAAGAACAACCGTAAGAATGTATCACGAAGAAGTAACAAGCCTAAATGAATAAGTACCTAACTACACAACTCGCAATTAACAACTCGCTTAAGTAATCAACTCGCTTAATAGCCAAGTCGCATCAGCATCAACTCTTAAACACGGTCAACTCGCATTAATGAATCAAGTCGCTAAATAGCCAACTCATAACACAATCAACTCGCTTGAACACTAAGTCGCTTAAATTAACTCGCTAACGTTTCAACTCGCTAAATAGCTAAGTCGCTTTAGATCTCAAGTCGCTTAAAGAAACAACTCGCTTAGAACCCAAGTCACATAAATATCAACTCGCTAAACAGCTAAGTCGCATGTACCAACTCGCATCAAATAACAAAGCAACTCGCATTGAAGAAACACAAGTCCGAGACTCAACTCGCTTAGTCCTTCTTTCACAAATAACCACTTTATCAACCCAAAACAACCAAACCACAATGATTTAAGCCTTACAATTCAAAACATAACCACATATGATGATCCTAAACACAAAAGTACAAGCAAAATTCAAACTTTACCACTAGAATTTGTCCAAATGAATCAAACTCTCCTAAACCCTTAATACACCAAAACCTTATGAAATCCACCAAAACAAAGAGCATGAAGATGAGTGATCAAACCATGGCTCTTGATACCAATTGTAGGATATTGGATTTCACAAACACTCTAAACCATGATCAAAGTAGGCGTATAAGTATGTTAGAGAAAGTTCTAGTGAGAGAAAGGAAGAGTTGGGAACTATAGTGAGAGAAAGAAAATATTATTATGAGCTCCAACTCTCTACCTTGGGAGGTAGAGTATTTATAGTCTTACATAAAACGCCACACAACAGGCGTGGATCGGGCATACGGTGGGTAAAGACCGTCCAGTCCTCCACGGTGTTACTTAACTAAATACTACTTAACTTAAAATAACTACGACTACGAGCTTTCTAACGATTACATATACTTGAGGTGACCGACTCTTTAATACCTGGAATTTCTAATTCCTAACAGTACTTGTACCCAAAATATAGTTTAAAGGTAGATTTCGGCAAAGTTTATGTGACCGTATTTTATTCGTTACAACTCCGTTTGACGAACGGTTGGACGTTTTGGAAACTAGGCTAGGTGAACTTACTTTTACTAGAAGACATCGTTTTCTGAAAAGTACTCTATCGATGTTAAAAACGACCCTCAACATGGTCATTCGCGGCCGTAATGTTTGTCTATTAGAAAATATATATGTTATACTTGTAATAAAAGTTATGACAACTTGTTTAAAATGTGAATAACTTAGTCGTTATAAGTCCGTTTTCTACGTTCTTTATATCCACGGTTTCGTATTAACATATACTAATATATTTTTTATAAATCGACTCATTTAGATAATGCTTGAGACTCATTTTTTACCCGTAAAAATCTGGACAACATGCTGAATTTTCCGGAAAAATAGTTTTCGTCGTTAAACTTGAAACTATCATAACTTCTTCGTTATAACTCCGTTTTAACCCTTCAAGCGACCACATTTTCGTTTTAAAGTATATATTCTGAATTTCTAGCCCAAAATATTTTACAAACTGTCGAATTTTCCAGATTTAGCAAAAATGATCAGACCCTTATTTATAGTTGTCGAAAATGATTTTTCTCACGTAATACTTATTCTAACCACTTCAAATCAACGCCAAAGCTATTCTAAACCTACCATACACCTTCTTAGGGTGTCATGGGTTCCTAGACATCACCAAAATTATAGGGTTCATAGGAATACTAATAGGATAGTTAATACTCATTATAAGTAATAAAAACAAGTAAAAAGTGGTATGATTCATAGAATATTTGCATGTTTTTCTTACTAGATCATAAAAATAAATCAAGTAATAGTATGAAAGATTAGGAAAATTACTTAGAACACTTACTTGTAATATGAAGAGATTTTGGTACCAAAAGAACCAAATAACTAGTAACTAACTAGACCTTCAATTTAATAACACAAGTATCTAGCTAAAATTCAAAGTTGCATATTGTGGTGGTGTTAGAGAGTCACGGACAGAAAAAGAAAAGAGACCAAGGATTGAAATTTATGTGAGATCTATAATTGCATTTGTGAAATATACTTGCATGTCGACTTAAGTTTTATAAATGGTGGACACCACAACAAAGAAAAGATGACACGTCAATGGTTATTTGAGGCGTGTCATTTGAGATAATGATGGAAATTAGTAGGCTTTATTTTGTATAGTTTATAAATAATAGTGTGTAGTTTGATCTCGGTAATTACTAACGTTAAGTCATTAAGTTACGAAACTTAAAACCGGGTTACATAAAAATATAATACTTATAAAAAAATTAAAACTTATAAATATACTTCATATTAGTTTTGATATGAAGATGCCAACGTAAAAACGTAAAGTTTTTAAGTTTAGGTGACACTAACTATTTTAAAATAGTTTGAGCATATCATTGAAATTTATTTGACGTTAAATAAAAGTGTAGGTCGATGGTACGTTCATAACACGAGAGTGCCTAAAGGAAGTGAACAAAATAAAATATATCGAATTCATAAAAATTATAAAAATGCATTCCTCGCAAGTATCGGGTGATTATATAATTATGGAATAGAATTTACGAAAACCGTCGTAAATATATATATAACAATTTATTTACATAATAAATTCAAAACATCGGGTAAACTAATAATATAATTTTTATAGTCTTAAAATGAGTATAAAAATATATCCGGAAAATTTTTGAAAGTGTCGGATCAATATTCAAAATAAATGTTTACGCGATAGCGTTTATTTAATAGGAAAACAAACTTTTAATGAAAAATGCAAACCCATGCATAAATTGATATGAGATGATGTTACTAATGATATGTCGACTAATTCTAGTCGATATGAAATGTCCTCAGTGATTTTACATGAATACGCAGCTTAACCCTCCAGGTTACGCGTATTTGATACTCGTAAACCTAGTTTACGAAAAATGATGAATAGTGACCGATGAATAGTAAATTTTCAAAGTTTGTAAAATGACCTAAAATTACGAGTTGTCACATTCGCCCATCCAAAAAGGAATTCAGTCCCTGAATTCAGTCCATGTTGGGTTCTACGGTGTTATTTGTGAAAAGGGTTTAACTCCCCACATTTTCTGAATCATACTACGCCCTTCCAAGGCGAGACTTTGAACATAAATTTGTTGCCAACTTGAAATTCTAATGGTTTGCGACTTATGGAACATATTTCAAATATTTTACGTAGTATGTCGACGTAGCTTTTCTATCTATTTGTTGTTGTTTGTAACTGATTCTTGATCTATACAATTTCTTTGTTGTTTCATGAATAAGTTATGGACTAGTGAGTTGGACTTTCCTGATTTTGGCCCGTAAATAAGTAATTGACACCTCAACCATAGAGTGCCTCAATTGGTGCAGTCAATATGTTCATGTGATAACTATTGTTGTAAGGAAACTTGTTCGATGAAGAATGATTTGCCTAATCATTTCCAGAAAATCACACATGCTTGAGTATATCTTCTAATGTTTGAATTGTTCTCTCGCTCTGACCATTCAGCTGAGGACAATAGGCGGTACTCATGTCCTAGTAGGTTCCATGGGAATCTTGAAATGATTGTCAGAAGTCTAAGGAGAATCGGCTACCTTATATTAGGTATAATTGAAATTGACACCACGTGTCTCATGAAAAATTCCAAAATGTCAAGTCTGTCTAGAAGGACATTATTGAAAAGAATAGATTATGGGTAACAGTTATGATTCCTCATGTTTCTAGTTCAAGCGAATACCATGACTTGAGTCTTCCTTGCCTAATGTGTTTATTGTTTGATGGTGTCTTTCCTAATTTCTCTTATCGAAATTTTGCCATGCTATATATTGTCAAGTCACAAAACCTTAAATATTTAGGTGATGTGGTGTGGTGATTGATTTTCAAGATTTGTTCCTATATTGAGTGCTGCTAAAATAGTTCATCACCTAGATTGTTATCATGCTAGCAAAAACATATATTTTAGCTCATACTATGTCGAAGAATGTTTGTTTTTATTTTACTTGTAGATGGAGAGTCATTGATTGTCCGATATGTCCAGACCTGTTGCATCTCTTGATATGAAAGTGAGGTTATCTGTAATTTTCTAGAGAACACAACGCCTTAGAGAAAGTTTATTTCGATAACCTTAATTTAACTCAATTTTCCTGTAAGGGAAACTTATTGTAGGGAAGTTGACATATTGTTAAGGCCATGTTTAATGGAATGTTCTGCAGTCTTAGTTAGAAGACTTGGTCTATCTCTATAGTGTTACTCAGTTTGTATTCACTTCGTACTAAATCTTGTAACTCGGTCTAGCTGTTACTTTTTGAAATGATAGAATCTGGCTTCTAATCCAAAGATAGTGGTTCAGATTGTCTCGTGATATCTTAAAATTTCTATTGAGTTTTGAAACATCTTACTACATACTTCTAGTCCTTGTTGGTAGTTCTGAAATCCTTTCATTGTTTTCTTGTATCGAGGAATCCTCCTCGTAAATGGTATAGAAAGTCTTTCCTAAAAAAAAGTCAATGGTAAAGTTTCAACTTATCGGTTGAGTGAGTGATGAATGGTGTAGGTATCTATAGAGTGTTAACAAAATAAATGTTTATGAAAAGTTTATCTGATTACAAAACTTTGCTTTTGAATGAAGATTGTTTTAGGGAGTTCGAAAAGGTGCTTGTTTCTTTCATGACATAATTCTTCCTGAATTATACATAGGTGATCAGGCTATGTATAATCGAGGACAAATGATGCGATGATTGGTTTTGTTGAAATGGTATAATATCTCTCCGAAGTTTTGGATGGTATTCAACATTTTATTTTGTAAAATAATGGCTCAAACAATTTTTCAGAGTAACATGGAAATCGTTTCGCATAATGATAGTAAATAGTTGATAAAATGACTGAAAATCAATTTATAGGGTGGTAACAAAACAACTTGTTTTAGAACTTTGTGAAACCATTTTCCTAAGATAGTAGTAAAATAGCTTGAAATAAAATTATGTGAAATAATTTTATAAAGTAATAACAAAATAACATGAAATAAGATTTGTTGGATGGTTGTGATTATCGTGGAGTTAATAAGGGATAAAGATTACATTAGATAGAAAGGTACTTATTATCTGTTCCTGTTGATGGTCTAATTATGTCTCAAGTGTAGGAGCAATAGGCTGTCTAGCAGCAACAGCTTTGAAATTCTCACAGTCCTCAAACCTATAAGATGGTGTAGTGTCTATAGTCTTAGTGATAGATAGAATGATGTGTCAAATCATGCACACTTCCCAAGTTGTAAGTCAGATATATGGGTAGTATCTATGGAATGTGATGGCACGGATGGTGCTCTAAATGATGGTGATGAAAATCCTAGTGGTAAGTTAGGAAAATAGGTCCATTAGGACTAAACCTATAAGTTCTACCAAATGGTATAATCTTTCCCAACGAATGATTAAAAGCGTCACGATCCTACGAGGAATCAATAATGATCGTGATGGTGTAGGTGCAACCGCCTCCTCAAAGGGTTCGATCTCATCATCCGATGTTATCGGTGTTAAGTCAAGCGATGTAAAATTATGATAGGGAATGACAGGCATTCTCCACGTTGGAGTCGATGTGAGTATGATGGGATGGGTATTTGAAGGCATCTATGTGACAATCGATTTTGAAATGAAAGTAAATAACTCGCAAAATGTGCGTATGAAACCGCATGTATAGTGGCTATGCACTTATGATGAAATGATGAGATGCTATGATGGTGTAGTTATAGTCTAGGGTCAATGATGCAACCTAGTTCTCTATAACCAAGCTCGATGCCAATCTGTCACACCCCAAATTACATTTTGCGTGAATGGAATTCTGGGGATGATGTCATAGCACCATAATCAGTTATATTGAGCGACCTAAAGTGTCGTTTGAAAAGAACATCGCTTGATATATTAAAACATTCGAGTTACAAAGATAGGTCCCAAATGAAAATCAACATGTGCGGAAAATAAGTTTGGTACAAGTCAAACGATGTTTTAAAATGTATAAATCCATGTGTGACGCGTCGTCACCGCGACTCTATGATAAGTCCTCATGCATGCCATGAAGTGAATGCCTTAGTTACACGAAAATACATTGCTAAAAGTGTCAACACAAAGGTTGAGTGAGTTCATAGAGTTCATGTAAAACGTTTTATCGACTACCACAAGTATAGGCCATGTATGACAAATATGTCACATAAAATGTTACAATTGCTCTAAGCACATGACACAAGTCGGATCGATGTTCGCCAACAGCAGTGTTTTGCCAAACAACTCAATAATGATAAAACTGAAATGCATCCGTTTGACCAGTTGGGACCACCAACCCGGATGGAGGAGTCACCCTCAATAGATCTATCCACTCACCCTCGCTTCTTCCGAAATTAACGGTTCATGATTCATGAAATGGGGACATTCAATTGGCAATGAAGTAACTTAAGCAATGTAATGAATTTGATATACTTGGTATCGTAATAAAGATGATGTGCAATGTATTCTCCCCCGTAGGTTTGAAATAAGTATAAACTTGAATAAATCGGGGCTATGAAAACTCACCTGTTGCAATGATTATGATGATATAATGGCAATACTGAAATGAGGCGCAACCTCTGACCGTGACCTATTATGAATGATATGTTCTAATGTAAATCATGAAACAATGTCGTGCATGCAAACTCATATGATATCCATACCACTTGTACATTTGTGAAAATGAAGTTTATCGTCGAAATATATGTTTATGACATATCGTCATATTATAAAATACCTTACAAGTATTTACGTTGAAACAACCTCCTACGATAGTCTTTTAATGATTTATCAAGAATTTATAGCTTTTCGTCGCAAAATAATATACTTTGATATTTCGTGAAAGTGACTAAGTAGCCTCGGAAAGCTAGTCGTAAAATAGTGAATATCGAGTGTTAGGAAACAAACTCAACGGTTTTGGAAAGCTTGTAGCATTATCTCAAAGTCTTAGCATTTAAATTTTCATCATAGAGGTCTCGATCATGGAGAAAAACATAGGTAAAGTAGGGTACTTGTACCCAAAATATAGTTTAAAGGTAGATTTCGGCAAAGTTTATGTGACCGTATTTTATTCGTTACAACTCCGTTTGACGAACGGTTGGACGTTTTGGAAACTAGGCTAGGTGAACTTACTTTTACTAGAAGACATCGTTTTCTGAAAAGTACTCTATCGATGTTAAAAACGACCCTCAACATGGTCATTCGCGGCCGTAATGTTTGTCTATTAGAAAATATATATGTTATACTTGTAATAAAAGTTACGACAACTTGTTTAAAATGTGAATAACTTAGTCGTTATAAGTCCGTTTTCTACGTTCTTTATATCCACGGTTTCGTATTAACATATACTAATATATTTTTGATAAATCGACTCATTTAGATAACGCTTGAGACTCATTTTTGACCCGTAAAAATCTGGACAACATCTTTGAATTTTCCGAAATATAGTTTAAATCGTTAAACTTGAAAATATCATAACTTCTTCGTTATAACTCCGTTTTAACCCTTCAAGCGACCACGTTTTCGTTTTAAAGTATATTTTCTGAATTTCTAGCCCAAAATATTTTACAAACTGTCGAATTTTCCAGATTTAGCAAAAATGATCAGACCCTTATTTATAGTTGTCGAAAATGATTTTTCTCGCGTAATACTTATTCTAACCACTTCAAGTCAATGCCAAAGCTATTCTAAACCTACCATACACCTTCTTAGGGTGTCATGGGTTCCTAGACATCACCAAAATGATAGGGTTCATAGGAATACTAATAGGATAGTTAATACTCATTATAAGTAATAAAAACAAGTAAAAAGTGGTATGATTCATAGAATATTTGCATGTTTTTCTTACTAGATCATAAAAATAAATCAAGTAATAGTATGAAAGATTAGAAAAATTACTTAGAACACTTACTTGTAATATGAAGAGATTTTGGTACCAAAAGAACCAAATAACTAGTAACTAACTAGACCTTCAATTTAATAACACAAGTATCTAGCTAAAATTCAAAGTTGCATATTGTGGTGGTGTTAGAGAGTCACGGACAGAAAAAGAAAAGAGACCAAGGATTGAAATTTATGTGAGATCTATAATTGCATTTGTGAAATATACTTGCATGTCGACTTAAGTTTTATAAATGGTGGACACCACAACAAAGAAAAGTTGACACGTCAATCGTTATTTGAGGCGTGTCATTTGAGATAATGATTGAAATTAGTAGGCTTTATTTTGTATAGTTTATAAATAATAGTGTGTAGTTTGATCTCGGTAATTACTAACGTTAAGTCATTAAGTTACGAAACTTAAAACCGAGTAACATAAAAATATAATACTTATAAAAATATTAAAACTTATCAATATACTTCATATTAGTTTTGATATGAAGATGCCAACGTAAAAACGTAAAGTTTTTAAGTTTAAGTGACACTAACTATTTTAAAATAGTTTGAGCATATCATTGAAATTTATTTGACGTTAAATAAAAGTGTAGGTCGATGGTACGTTCATAACACGAGAGTGCCTTAAGGAAGTGAACAAAATAAAATATATCGAATTCATAAAAATTATAAAAATGCATTCCTCGCAAGTATCGGGTGATTATGGAATAGAATTTACGAAAATCGTCGTAAATATATATATAACAATTTATTTACATAATAAATTCAAAACATCGGGTAAACTAATAATATAATTTTTATAGTCTTAAAATGAGTATAAAAATATATCCGTAAAATTTTTGGAAGTGTCGGATCAATATTCAAAATAAATGTTTACGCGATAGCGTTTATTTAATAGGAAAACAAACTTTTAATGAAAAATGCAAACCCATGCATAAATTGATATGAGATGATGTTACTAATGATATGTCGACTAATTCTAGTCGATATTAAATGTCTCGATGATTTTACATGAATACGCACTTAACCCTCCGAGTTACGCAGATTTGATACTAAATAAACCTAGTTTACGAAAAATGATGAATAGTGACCGATGAATAGTAAATTTTCAAAGTTTGTAAAATGATCTGAAATTACGAGTTGTCACATTATAACACTCATCAAACATCATATTATCATTTAGCATTAACTGAGACACAAGGTTAAATTGGTAAATTCATGTTATTTATATCATTTATTCAGAACCACCATCAAACAATCAGTTTCACTCATAATCATTATCAATGAGCATCGTAGAATCACTCAGCACCTTTGATTCATTCAGTGCTAAATCATTTTTTTTTAATCAAACAGTCCCTTAATAACTGTTTTGTGCATATCTTTTCTTTGATAATTATTATTTCAATGAATTATGTAGTGTATAAAAGCCAATAGCGTTTTCCATGTGCATTTTTAACATCAACCATTCTTGACTCTTATCTCTTTCTAAGTATTCACAAGCCTTCACAATGTACGTCGATTCCGGACCATAAAGATGACATGCTGAGGCTGCTTTGTAAGCTACCAGCTCCATGCTCCCTGTGAAAGTTGTAACATACTAACATGTTACAATGACTAAATATATAAATACCACTCAAAAAGTAGAAGTAAAAAAATGGAATAGCATAAGTATTTATAAAAATGTAACTTTTCCTACCAAATGATTGGCTGTTTTGTATAATTAGCCAACCCGCTCATTTTGCCAAAAATAAGTTTGAGATTAAAAAATACTGTAATCACCCAACTGATATATGAGCTATTTTCCCTTCTAAAAAGTGATAACAAAAATGAAAAGCTACCTGAGGAAACTTCTGATGCAAGTCTGGTTTTTGTAAAATGACGTGTCAGCCACCATCGACAGCGTAATCTCCAATTTCTTCTTAATAGATCATCTCTAAACAGATCAGGTACATTCTTAACACGTTTTGTGTAACTTTCACCAGAGCTGTTCACACAAGTCGACATTTTGTCCTCGTCACATTGGGGATGTTTTAGAAAGCAAGAAGCAAACTCCTTCCAAATATGACTGTCTGCGTATGTAGCATCTAAATGCAAACCAAGCATCTCTATCAACTTTTCTACGCTATAATGTCCTGGATGATTACCCCAGTGCAGACAAGTCAACACCACTATAAATAAGGAACCATATTCTAAACACCAGCAGAGCACTTGACTAGTTATATACATATAACAGCTAAAAGTTTACAGAAGACTACATTTTCCGAGTACAAAACTTATGAATTAGACAAACACATGGAAATAAAGGTCATTTTGTTAATGACTATGAGATTCGAGCAGATGTAGAATGCTTTTATTAGCTTGTACGAGAACCATTTGAGCAGAGCAGATGTAGAATGCATGGATAAGTAGGATAACTTTTACATGTCAAAACATCTGATCCATTTTAAGCTAGATGATAAGCAATGAAACTATGAAAGCATAAACAGCTAGAAATTTTTGTTACCCGTCCAAATGAAGTGATGAATTTAAGATAATAACCTACCATCATGATGTAAGTTGATTAGCTTAGCCATTGAGTGGTTACATGTTGGATCCTTTTTTAATATGTCCTCAAAGTAGATACAACGTTTTTTCACGTCCTCCTTGGAAAAGTGCTCCAAAAGACTAGCTTTTAACCTTTATCAATAGAAGAGTATTAAAATAAAAAAAATTCAAAATTTTAAAAACATGATCGACCAACTTGATACTTTTAAGGCATAATATGTATGGTTTTTCAATTCCTAACCTGAAAGGAAGTGCGGCTTCAGAACTTTGAACAGCACTTTCCACCTCTTCTATAGCTTCCTTGACTTGATCCCCAAGAAGTAGCATCTGCCAAAACTTGAAACTCATAGAATATTCTTCTACATAAATTAGACAAAAGCTATAAAATGTTGCTTGCCTGTATTAAAGGAAGTAGAGCCTCAAAAGCTGGTGGAGTAGAATGAACAGCGTTCTGTAAATACTTCACTGCAGCCTTATAGTGATCATTCTTTATTCTCCTTTGAAGAGCGACAAAATCCTCAAATGTAATTGTGCTTGGATATCTAAAAGGCATCAAGAAAGTTTCTAGATCTGTAGCAAAAAATGCAACAATTTCAGCCAATCAAAAAGTATTATAATTATCCAGGTTACCTACTAATTACTATTCTAATTCTGAATACTATAATTAGAGATGAGGTAATTCAAGTCATTTAAAATATGAATTCAGTAGTATACCATTTGGTATTACGACATGTGCTCAAATAAATCAACTAAAGTAAAATCCCCTATAAAGATGAAAACTCACCACGAGCATAAAATACAGAACCAAATCGCTTGTTACCAGTATAGGGAAACTGCAATACATTACCACTTTGATCACTCTCATCAGAGTTCATATAAATATTCTCATACTCCTCTTCAGGCTCAGTTACTTTGGTAAATCTTATGGAGGTGTTTGCATCCGGTTGGGAGTGAGAACCAGAATCTTGCACTTTATAAGCACTTTGACTGTTTGACTGACTGATTGAATAATGCAATTGCACCACTTTCTGAATGGAATTGTACCATAGATGCGAAAAGGTCAACCCCGCGACTACATTTGCTTTTGGATCACTCGAGAAGTTACTCTGTTGTAAAAGGCTGATACAAGACAATTTAACTTCATTAGAATCTATGCCTTATCTGAACCAATTAACATAAAAAGAAAGTTATGAACCAAGATAGCATAATGTGACAAGTTATCATAATAATTGCCCACGTGTGTGTGTGTATATATATATAATATAAAGCATTCCATCAGCTTAAAAATGTCAGCAAGGAGTGGTTATCTTTAAAAAAGTTTGTTTATATAGCTGGTATATCTAATTAAAAAAGGTATTCTTTTTACACCATACATAAAGTCTATTCGCTTGCACACACACACTTGCGGGAGGTCTTTCTGGAAGTGCGCAGTCCCTTTGACCGTCTACAACTCACCTCCCCATACCTCGCTTCGGCGGGATTGGGTATTGTAGTTGTTATTTTTTTTTTTAAAACCATACTACCATATCTCATGTTTCCAGAATCTCAATGATTTAAAGCATGCGTCAAAACAAGAACTGATATTGTAAAGTAGGGTACTTTCACAAGCGCAGACTTTATATCACCTGCAGTAATAGAATATATAACCAAGAAATGTAACAACAGATATATGCAAACCTTAGAACAGCCACGTATGCCCAGTCATTATTGCCTTTTGAAACAGAATAAAGAATGAACTCTAACAGTACGTCATACGTATCCTGCAAATAATGAACTTCAGTAAAGATTCGACACCAAAAATGCTTATAGTCATCTGTATCATAGTACTAGGTACACACCTCGACACCAACAATGTTTCTTAGTTATATACTAAAATTAAACCAAACATCTTTTTGTTCATACCCAAGACAACCCTTTAAAGATTAAAAAATAATAATAAAATAAATAAATAAATAAATAATAAAAATTTGGCCATAATCAACTTTCAATTTTTTCCATGCCTTAGTCAGCTTTCATCTCGGATTAAAAAATAAATAAATAAATAAATAAAAAAAAAAAAAAAAAAAAAAAAAAACAACTAGGCTTTTAATCCATAATTCATGTTACCTAAACTAAAGTCCATTATGCAAGCAAAGCATATAAATAAACTTATCATGCCAAATGCATCGATCTAGACAATACCTTCAATGATGACTGCCTACTCTTAGTAACATAAAATTCTTTTGTTCCAGATTTCATAAACCTGCGAATTTTCTTGGTTTCACTTTTGCAACTCCCATATGCTCTAAAAGCTCCAATGTAGCCTGCATTGCAAGTGCATAATCCGAACTTAAATAACCTAGAAACCAACACTAAAAGACGTAAACTCTTAACATAAAAAAATTCCTAAAACTTTAGAGCTGAACACAAAAGCAAAAAAGACAATATATGTAAGGGAAAGCTGCATAGAAATGAAAAGGCTGTGAATAAAGGCCAATCTGTAGTTGTAATATCCATTATCTAGAACAAGGTAGCTTACTTTTGAAACGAATGAAAAGGGGTATCACATTTGGCATATTCATAGGCAAAAACTAACAGGTAAAAAAGAATAAGTATATACCGTATATTTACGGCGATTGGATAACAAAGAGTTGTCTCTGCGTGTCCCTTTCAGCAACACACTCAAGACACCAGATGCCTCACTCCAATTCTGAGACCGCACTAGTTGGCGGAGAAGGTACCAGAGTCTAGTCTGATGCTCTGACCGTAAACTACGACCAATTGTACCTCCTTTCAACGTGTATGACGGCTTCCTTAATGATAGGGTTGTGTTCTTCATCCTATCATCAGTCACTTTTTTTGTATTTGTTCTTTTGAGTTTCTTACGAGTGTGTTCCTCTTCGTAGGATTCGATTAAATCTTCCTCCATTGAATGTAAAGGTTTGTTATTAGTGAGAGGTTTATGAGTTTTTTTAACTCGTGAAAAAAAGAATCGGCTCCACTCTTATTGAATAACGTAACTATTTTATTATGGGAAAGGATATTGAGCTAGCTAATTTGACAGTAATCATGCTATGGAGGTGCCAAAATTATAGGAAAATATTAAGAAACACATTATTATGTCATTTAAAGATTATTATGCATCAACCAAAAGCAAAATGGTCAATGGTAAACTCTAATAATGATAACTAGCAGAAAAAACGAAGCCTTATCTATACCTTTATAAAGGGTTTGGGACTTTCTAAATAAAAATGTCTTAAAAATTTTAAGACCCAAAAACATTTCTTTAATGAGAAATTGAAATTATCAACCCACAAATGTAAATTAAATGTCTTTAATTGTGACAACTTTAATATTCATAAAACCCATTAACTTGTGAGTTGTAACAACCCATTTAATCCATCATCATCATGTAGTAAATGTTTTGATGGATTAGTAATTGGACTATCCGAAAATCTCGACCTCTAATAGGCTTATCCAAATATACATATGCCGGTAGTTTTATCACTAAAAGTTATGATAAATGTGTTGATGGATTAGTAGTTTAGTCATTTTATTTGAAGTTTTATTTGTAATGTTCTTAAATGTATTTGAATTATTATGTAATGGTTGAAAAAAAATGGCAGTCGCCTTATTGTGCTTAAAAGGTCACATGAAAAACATTTGTTCGCCATAAAAACGGTCACCGGATACCCGCCGTCGCATTGCGTGGGTACCCTTGTAGTGACCTTATAATTTATGAATGTTTTGGGCTTAGTGTTGATGCATAATCTGGCGCGGGCTGGATTCAACGACTCTCCTTGGCCGTTAGTCGTCTTCTCGAGCCCTAAGTAGACCTGTCAACAAAGATAACCCGTTAGGAGTGGACCCGAGGCCGTAGCCCCGGGGTCCACCTCCGACGGTCAAGTTAGTATGCGATGTAGCATAACAAGTGTGTTAGGTTTAGAGATAACTGTCATGTATATATAGGACATGGATTAGGGTTTAGGTGTAGAGTGGCCGCGTCTGCGGCCGACCTGTCTGGCAGGTCGGACCATACATCCACACTTAGATTAAGGATTATACTTGAAATCTAATCTATCTATTTCTATTTTATTTAATAAAACACAGTTTTTGTCGTAACTTTTAATTAATTTTTTCCAAAGAGAACTTTAACTCTCCTTTTGACACGTGGCAGTCTAGATTTTTGAATTAGCATTTAAGTTCTTATGCTAAAAAATACCTTTTGAATCCGAATTATGAAAAAACACCCTTCTTCAATAATTCAATGTACGTATAAATAGCCGGTCAAACCTAACTTTTTAGTCATCCATCTTTGAAGTATATAATTTGAATATGGCGTTTAGAATTTGTGTTTGAAATACATCTCAAAAGTAACTTTGGAAAGGATTACATGTTATCAGAATGTTTGAAAATGTACCCTCAGTCACTCCCGTATTTGCTTTGTTATTCAAATCGATTTTTAAAACACATATCAAAAAATTTATTTGTTGACAATCTACAAATCTCTTCTAAGAATACATGTAGGGAGGACCGTGTTATTGGCACTTATAAAAGCCACGGTTATTTACGACAACGAAAGAGTGCCACAACAACATACTAATGCTTCTCCTTCTTTTTCTTACCGCAATTACAACTATATTTTTTGCAATTTTGATAGTTTTTAACAAATTTGACATTACTTGGAATTAAAATCCAAAAGTTATGTCTTTGATTTTGGGAGTTTGTTAAAATATAATATATTGGGGTATTTCTAAAAATGCATGTTTCGCTCAAGGTGTCATCACTTTTTAGGAAAAAAGTTGGGGTATTTCCAAAATAGACTTTGAGACTTGCGACTTTTTTCTTCCAATCTAAGAGTGCCAAGTGTCCTGACACTTTTCAGAACCCAATCATTTTCGTACGTATGATTTATAGTCGACTTATATCCAGCGACTTTTTAAGATTCGAGCGATTTTTTTTTTTGATATTTTCGAGAAAAAAGTCAAACTTTAGAAAGTATTATTTTATTCATTTTGCTCCTTCCCAATGTCGAGCGACTTAAGCGAATTAATTTGAGCGCCTTTTTTAACTTTGTACTTTTGTACTTTTATATTTTTTTTACATAACTTTCAAATACTTTTTAAATTACAATGACTATTGTACCCTTAACTATTTTTACATGTTGAGCATCTTTGCTTCTTTCCTTACCAATTCACTTTTAAACTTTAACATAAACTTCTACCCATCGCTATCCAAACCATTTTAATCATGTATTAAAAAATATTTTTTACTTTGGGCTTTTCTTAGCGAGATCCGTTATAATACATCCGATTTATACCCACACGCCTCTCATTCTTATCATCTCATCATCTCACGAACATTAACAAATTTTTTGGTTTCACGAAATTGATAGGCTGACAAGAGCTAATCTCTTATGTGGGCGATTGAATTCGTTTTTAATGCATATTGGTTAAATTGTTTTCACATGTTGAAAATCATATGGGTATCATCGACGTCGGTACCAAAGCACGTGCGGTGTTTACTTATTCTCTATCAGTTGAATAAATTCTTGTAATTGTATATAGTATGAGTAGTATATAGTGCTAGGTGAATAACTCAATTTATCGGTTTGCGTGTTGAATTGGTGGAGTCAACTGTATTCGAGTTATCGTAATTTTAAGGCGTAGTTTTGATATATCGGTTTGTATTTATGTAGCAATTGCTTTTATAGCGAGTACTATTTGGAGCGGGTGGCGCTTAGAATGTAATAAAGATTTTGAAAGAACAAAGGCTTTGGTTCGATTGTTTTTAATGAGAGGGTGCGGTGTGTGTTGCATTTTATGCTTATTATTTACGGTCACTCAATTTTGTATAGTGTTACTAAACCATCGATAGTATATTTTGGTAACCATTGCTAGTGTTACTAAACCATCGCTAGTATGTTTCATTCCATCGCTAGTGTTACTAAACCCTTTGCTAGTATGTTTCATTCCATCGCTAGTGTTACTAAACCATCGCTAGTATATTTTGCTAACCATCGCTACGTGTTACTAAATCTTTGTCAATAAATATGATAATTTTATTTATGTTGAGCATTTATTTTTATCAATACCAGCTTTGCACAATTGATATATTGCTTTTCGTTACAAAGTTTTAGCGAGACTCTTATTGTTTGTTTTTCTTTATCTTTTGCAGTTGTTTATCGAACCGTCGGTGTGTTTCATTCCTCTCGTCTTGTTGGTAAGAAATGGCATTTTCGTGCATAACTCATAGTGTTGGCGAGCTTTCTCGGGAGGCGATCATTTAAAATGTTATTTGGATGTAGTTCTTGTTTCCTCGTAAAAGCCGTAGATGTGAGCAAGGAAGATCTCGAACTTGGTAAGTTGAGCGAGGAACTTGTGGTGGGGTGACCATGTATATGTTTTATCTTTAACGCGCCAACCATGTAAAACATAATGGCTTAAAAGTTAACAAGAAAGCGTGTCAAATGGTTTGAAAGTCTTCAAAGTGTATTTTTTAAGCATTAAACATTCTATAGGTTTTATTATAAAAATAGACTACTTTGAAAATATACTAGTAATCATCGCCTTATTTTTTAGGAAGTTTGGATAAATATGAAAATTACCCATTTTACCTTGTCCGGTCTGAACTAATATGAAAATTACCCATTTTACAGGGCTTGTTTCTTTTGAATTGTTACCTAACGTTTATATCGTTTAAAGGGTCGAGTAAGGCAAATAACTTTTACATTGCGGTGACACGGATGAGGCTAAAGAGAGGAAAATCGGCAAGAGTATGTCCTTCTTTGTGATTGGATGAAGCAACAACTTGGTGACAAAGTTGCTAAAGTACAAATCTCAAACCGTTTGTTCTTGTGTCGGCAAGTTTGGATGGTGCGCTAATATGGAGCGGTAACTAGCACTTGAAACATTTTATGGATGTTTTATCTTCACCTCAAGTATTATGCGATGGTTGGAATTGAGGATCGATGAGGCCGGGGTCAAGGAGGTCATTAAGACTTGTTTAGATGCGAGCATTATGGTTAGGATGGTGTTGGTGATAACATGTCTACTGCTAAAGCTATTGCGGAGAATGCGGGATATTGACACGGATGGGTTGGCTATTGAAGGGCGGAGTTTAGAGAAAAAGCATTGAACAATTGAAATAATCGAGACTTCAAGTTATGGCAAGATCATTGCCTCGGATAAACATGAACTAGTTACTCTTTTAAGGAATGAATACAGGGAAGTTGTTGTCAGAACGGGTGATGGGACTAATGATGCTCTGCATTGCATGAAGAAGATATTGGATTAGCCATGGGTATATTTGGGCGAGGTATGTATTTGGCGTTGTGATTTTTAATATAGTTGCTACATGTGTTTTGGAGTTTGGTAGTAACTTTAATATGTGCCAATGGTCAAAGATAAGAGGACATACTGCTTGTATATGTGCCATGAGACAAGAACTGTTTTTCTTGCCTCTAGTATTTCATGGCATCATCTGAAAGGACTACATATATGTTGAGCATAAGCTAAACTAAAATGTATAAATTGTCAAAACCATAGATCACGATGTGTGCGGTTTGTTGAAATATGATCACTTGTTAATCGTTCGGATGTTAGATATGAGGCTAAATAGTGCATTTGACACGAAAATGCTTGGGGTCGAAAAGCAAGCGATATGTCATCTTCTTGTTGTAGGTACTTACTATATTATAAACAATGCGGATCAAGGTGTGACAAGTGGTTAAATATGGAGGTGAATTCCATCAAAGATGCATTTGATCGTGTCGCAAAGAAGCAAAAGGTATCATCATCTAAATCTCAAGAGACTATCGAGCGGATCAACCAGAAATCCAACAAGCATTATCGGTATACAAGCGGCAACAAGCAGTGAACACAATTTGATCCTTCTTGAACTGAAAGCAAAGTTAAAGGAGATTGCTCCACAGCGACTAGAAACTACCCAAAAGGAACTAAATGTCGCTTTTAGCAAATATATTAAGCTTCTCGAGAAAATTTCAATCCGGATATATCGAAGGCTTACGAAGCGTTGACTTTGACCTTCACACGATCAACCAAATAGTTGCAAGTCATTTCTACCGTGAAGGCTTGTTTGACATTGGTGACTCCTTTGTAAGCGAATGCCATGAAGAATCTATTGTCGAGAGGAAAACCCACTTTTCGAAATGTATAAAATACTAGAATCTATGAAGTCTCGTGACTTGGGTCCTGCTATAAAGTGGGCCACGGCTAACCACGAAAACCTCAAAACAATGGATCGGACATCGAACTCAAACTCCATCGTTTGCAATTCTTGAAATCCTTCAACACGGTCGAGCGAAGAAGCTCAAGTATATCCAAACTCATATATCTCCTTTTGGTAACCAACATTTACCCGTAATAAAAAGCTAATGGGATGTCTCGTATATGTCAAGAAACTCAAGTCATCTCCATATTCCCATCTTCGTCACCAAACCATTGGGCCAAAGCGCCCACGAGTGATTCAACATTACGCATTATCAGGCGAGTCATACAAAAGCCCGTTAGGCGTGACAATAGCAAATGGACTTCAAGGGTTACCAACCCTTTTGAAACTAGCTAATGTGATGACGGAAAAAAGCAAGAATGGCGATCTATGAGGCGATTACCGTGCCGTCGATTTGGATAAAGACTTTCGGTTTCACTCTATATTTGTGTGCCCGTGAGTCGGGACCAGGCGATGAAGATAACCCTCCGATGTTGATGTCGTGTGGGCATGTGCTTTGCAAGCGATCGATAACTAAGTTGACGAAAAACAATATCACAAGGCCTTTCAAGTGTCTCGTATTGTATTGTCCTAGGTAGAAATGGTGCAATGCGTGCGGTTGCACTTTGTCTGCATTGTCGGTTTTACGTTTAAGGTACTGTAGTCTTCCTTTTTTAAATACGTTTAAATTATGTTTTCGAATGTTCGCATTTAGAGAATATCTTTGTTTAAAGCTATCTTTGTTAAACTTCTTTGGTGGTGTGTACTTTTAGTTTTACATAATTTGCTTGTAAGTTGTAAATAGAAATTATTCCTCCTCCTTCTTTGTTTACCAGTCTAATCTGTTTCTTTTTAACAATAAATTTGTATTATTTAGTACATTTAGCGCATAAGAAAGATACTTAAGTGTCCCTTGATATCAGTTTTACATCTTAAGCCAATATGTTTAGCCACCATTGTGTTAAAATTTAATTGTTTTGTTTTTAATTGTCCATTGGTAACCATATCGTCGCTGATATCTAAATGTCTCCTTAGTCCTTAGACTTAAAATATTCATTGAAGGTTATATTCAAGGTGAGATAAACAAGGTGTGTGTAAGATAGCGATGTATAAGGCATTTACGAAATTGTACATGTATTTACTAAAGTAGAGCAAACCTAAATAATTGCCACTTGCCAATATAAATGCTTGTTGAAGATTTGGAGATCTATTTTTAAGTATATCTATTGCTAGATAAAACAAAGGACTGTGTTGACCCATAATGAGATGCATAAAATAAATGAAATTAATAAAGTAGAAGCAAATTTTTATTTATTTACACGTTATGGATTATCTTTTAAAGTACTATTTCGGATCGCTCCTCTTCTTCTTTGTCCAATTGCTATGGGTGAACATGATTATGGACACACTTGGTGCTTTAGCTTTGGCTCTGAACCTCCAAATGATGCTTTGATGAAAAGACCGCCTATCGGGAGGGATGTTAATTTCATAACTAAGATTATGTGGAGGAACATTATTGGTCAAAGTATTTATCAACTTGTGGTTCTTGGCATCCTTGGTTTGATGGAAAAAGCATTCTTAATATAAATGGCCGGGTTCCACCGATGTTCTTAATCGATGATCTTTAATACCTTCGTCTTACGTCGGTACTATCATCTCCATATGGTTATAATTACATCGGTATGACGTGTTTCATCTTGCCGTGTTTAGTGATCATATACCGGATATCGGAAGATAAAACATGATGATTTAGTGTTGAATACATAAATGGCGCAAATGATTCAAATCATGGATGATTAAAATTTATAGTTTCATATAACCATCTTTATGATCTAGCACTGAATGAAATATAATTGTTTGACGACTGCTCTAAATTATACTCCTATATATGATCTAGAAAAAATTGTTAAAAGAAACATCTTTAATATGTTTGGACGTTTCCGTGGTCATGATTTTTATATCTAATAATTATTTTTTTGTTATATTTATGTCTTTTAGGTATTTAATGAAATAAACAGTCGTGACATGGAGAAGATAAATGTGTTGCAAGGTATTTTGGGGAGTTGGGTGTTCATGCTAGTCATGGTCTGTACAGTGACGTTCCAGATCATTATAGTTGAATTTTTAGGTACATTTGCATCGGCAGTGCCATTATCTTGGAAATCATGAGAAATATACATATATGTAATCAAGGTGTTTAACATGTTGACACCCCCTGATGTTTGTAGGAGATGACTACCGAGTTGTCAAAGCAAGTAAAGTTGGGATATGTAAGTGGTCTTGTTCCAAGAGATATGTAATATGCTCATAAGACCATCAAATAATAGGGTATAAGGAAAAAAGGCCTAATAAGCAATGTAAGACACCAATAGATTGATGGATTAAGCTTTAACTTTATAGAGTGGTGAAATAGGACGTGTTGCTTAAGCTTACATGTGAGTTGGCGTTTCACATGTGTGGTAACTGAGTGTTAACTTCAGTTGTGTTCGACTAGTCATTTGGAAAGTGTCATCTGCCTTACTCGTAGGCTGAAAAATGATTATATTAGTTTAATTTTTACTGCCGATAGATTTTAGGATATGACATGTGTGATCATGTTTCCACACCTTCACACCTGCTTGCTAGATTAGTATTTTATTAGGAACTAGGAAATATGTGATTGCTTAAGCGAACGGATTGTTTGGTTATGTGAATGTGAAGTGAAGTGAAGTAAACTGTTTTGAATAAGTAGTTTATGGGTTGCTTATTTGGTTATTTTATAAAAGACAAGTAGTTTTAGGGTGTTTGTGTTAGCTTATTTGATGGGCTTATGAGCTTATTAAAGTGTTTGATAAGCTCATAAACTCATTTATTTGGCCTTATATGCTTATATACTTGAGCTTATGGACTTTATAAGCTCATAGGATTAGCTTATGTTTTGGACTTATGGGCTTATTTGAAATTTGATTAGCTCATAAGCTCACTTTTTTCAGATTATAAGCTTACCAACTTGAGCTTATGGCATACTTTAGTTCATAAGCTTAGTTCAAAAGCCGAGGAAAGCAGCCTTTTGAGCTTTTAAAAATTCATGTAAATCAGACTTTCACATGTGTGGTGATTGGATGTTATTGTTGCTTGTTTGGAAAGTGTCATCTAATATGTAGTTAGATGGACCTACTTTTAAGCTGAAAAAAACGGTATTATATTTTGAAGTTGCAATGCATTATAGGATATGGAGTTATTGGCATCTGATCATGCTTCCACATTTTCAGACATGCTAGATTCGTTATGTGTGTCCTGGTTTGTGAATTCTGAGTGCTGTATATGCTAACAAGGGGTTTGCAGAGTCTATCAAGACCGTACTGCAACAGTCTTCCTAATTGGAAATGATAGAAGGTGTGATGTTTAAGGGTATGGTTATCGTTGTAATTACACCTTCTATCAAGCCCATACCCGTAGTGAATTGTGACTGAAAACCAAACGCCGCCTCATATTTCAAAGTAGTCAGGATATGCTACAATGAGTCCAAAAGAATTGCAAAGTCATTATAAAACATATAATTTTAGTCCTCTAAAGTATTCTGATACTAGATATGAAGACCGCCCACAAGCTTCTATACACCCTACTCCTACATCTCCTAATACCTCTTGCCATGAGTTTTAATTTACATTTTTTTGAGGAAACCTTTTTTTTATGTTGTCATACGCATATTCTTCTCAAGTTTTATTAGTTGTTCAGTGGCCTTGCAGTCACCTCAATGTATGCAAATACGCTGCACTCATCATCTGTACATGCTTTCTTTTACTTGCCCAGCACATTTAGCTTATTTGTCCACCATCATATATAGCTTTACTTTCTGCCTATGGTTTGAGGATAGTCGTAGTTTTGGAGATTTAGCATTTCAGACTTCAGACCTAATAGCTAATAGTTTCTCAAAGCAGGATCTGATTTGCTCGTGATTATGTTTGGTGCTATTGTATTCTGAGCACTATCCGTTGGACTGTTACATGTGCGTTAATTAGGTGTTGATCGTTGCTTTACATGTGGTCGTTTGGAAAGTGTCATCCAGTGCATGATTAGTTTGTGATTAGACACCTTGTAAGTCGCTAAAAGATGATATTAGATGTGTTTTTTAAGTGCCGATAGATTTTAGGATATGACGTGTGAATCCTATTCCGTGCAACCAGGGGTAATGTATTCTTGAAGCAAAATGTAGTTGCAGAACCTGTGGTGGATCCTGCAAGGAGAGAAGGTTATATTTATATCTTTATTTATGTAACATCATTTGATGTCATTTGGATACTTAAGAAGCGTGCTTCCTAATGTTAAAGCTAGCACAAAAATTCCGACCTTCTACTTTTTTCTTGCAAACGTGGCCTTACTTCGGTATGTATTATGATTTTATTTTGCTAACATTCATGCAAATTGTTATCCCTTTACAGATGACATAGGGAAACAATACCAAATGATTACAAAGGTATGTGCATACCAAGAAGCTTTTAATGACCTCGTTTCTTTTGAATTTTGTATAGGCCACTAAGTTCAATGATGTGAGGTCTTGCATACCAAGAAGCTTTTAACTACTTCTGTCGGGATTATCATCGTCAACAAAGCCTTAATGGCCACTTACGGTTTCACTTTCGGTAACCCTTTCTTCTTTATGATGGTTATGTAGATTTATTAATGCTGATGTGGAATGCCCATGATATGAAGTTGGATTTTTACTAGCCTTTTTACAGTTACAGAGACGTGAATATGCATTTTATCTAATTATATGTTTGGTAACCACTGCTAGTTTGGTAACCACTGCTAGTGGTAGTGATTACCACTGCTAGTACTTGGTAACCACATCTATGCTTAAATGGTAAAAGGCAAAATGATTGTGCAAATGCTAGCTGCTATGACATGATTTTGATTACCAAATATACCCATATCCATGTGTACACCATTTTTTAAATTAGTCATTTCTGCCTATATAAGTGAAGCTCACTCAATCTCTGATTCATAGTAAATTAAACAAGAAACATGGCAAAGTGTATTGCTTTTTTCTTGACAACAATGTGCCTCGTCAGCGTCTTAACCACTGCTAGCGTTACTAAACCACTGCTAGTACTTGGTAACCACTGCTAGTCACTGCTAGTACTTGGTAACCACTGCTAGTACTTGGTAAGCTTGATGTTTCTGCCGTCGTAAGCTTGACAATAAGGCAATATTGACGAGTTTCAATGTCATTCAACTTATGAGTCTTCTGCCAAAACTCCAGAATCTTATGCTAGATTTTTTGGACTGCGAGGTAAGGCCGTTGGACTTTATTGTAACTCCTTTTACATAAAATCACAAGCCTTAGCTTGTTTAGTGTTTTACCTAATTGATTTGGATTATTATGTATCACTTTTCTTATAGTTATTTGTGGATGGTAAAGCGTGTCTCCCTAATGCCTTTCCGTGCCTCAAGAGTCTTAAGTTATGGAGGATAGACTTTAGCAGCGAGACTATGGTATCATGTGCTATTGAATTGACATGTGGTTCTCCAAATCTGCAGTCCCTCGTGATCACAGTGAGTGAAATGCATATCATCGTACTAAATTATTGATTATATTTAAATCTCTTAGTTATGTGTATATGCACACTATTTTATTTTGTAGGATTGTTATAATGATGAGGTCCCACCATCTGCAGTTTGTTCTTCAAAGGTAGACTACAGTAGAATTGGGCAATTGCAGCTTCGGAAGGTCGGGCTGGAACTTGTTACAGGTTCAGAAATTGAAATATGTTTGATCAAATGTTTGCTTTGTTTCTCTCCCTTGCTTAAGAAGATGGAAATCCGTTGCAGATCATTTGAAATGTTTGGTGGTGAGAGTGGAGGTAGGATGTTTGCTACAAAGTTGTTGAAGTTCTTCGTGTGTCCCTTTGGTGGAAATAGACCTAATATGGCTTTAGTATCATCAACTTATCTTTTGTGTTTTTCTTGTTAAATCATGTGGGTTTGGCAACAACTCTATGTTTTTGTAAAATTGTTTCTCATATTATGATATGAAATGGCACTAGGAGAAATAAAGTCTACACAAAAGTTATAATATGTTGGTATGATGGATGATTCACAAAGAATCCACAGACCTGTGTGATGATTAGTCTTGTGGGTAACTGATATATTCATCTATTCTCGTTCAACAGAGAGATTAACTAATTCATGACATCTAAAACGGCATCAAATTTGTACTCTTATTTCACCATTCAAATAAACCACAAATATAAACAAGTTTGACAGAGTAACAATAAAAATATCGATTGCCTTAATTATGCATAAAGTAATAATCTAAATCTTTGAATAGAACAATTTAGGAGGTTGTATGCACACTAAAACTAGACTGTCACTAAATGAATAAGACAATTCTTCATCATAGTTCAACTGTCTTGTAGGACTATCACATGAACTAGAAGGTGGCATATCATTTGTGTTCTCATCATCTCCTATAAAATATAAAATATATAAATATCATTACACCATAAACATACAGATATGACCAATTCGAGGGACAATTGATATGTTACAAGTGAGCCATTTTCTCGAGAAAAATGAATAAGATAAAAAAAAAAAAAAAAAAAAAAAAAAAAAAACTTGCCCAGTCTTGTACATGTATGAAGTGGTTCCAAAATAGATCGAGACATGCTTACGTTATTTCACAGACGCATAATCTGTTTTGTGAATGTAATCCGAAACAATAATGGGTGGAAATGTATAGGGAATGAATGAGAAAAATAATTGGTAGAAATGGAAGAGACAAGGGTATAATAGACAATTTAGTTAAAATTATAATTTTGAAAAGTGTAAAAATGTACTAAAAGTACAAAAGTATAAAGTAAAAAAGTCGCTAATATTATTTCGCTTAAGTCATTCGGCATTGGGAAGGAGCGAAAAGTATAAAAATATTTTAGTAACTTTGACTTTTTTACTAAAGACAAAAAAAAATCATAAGATTCTTAAAAAGTCATTGAGATTCGGTGGTTGTACTATTATATTTGTAAAAGTCGAAACAATGATTGGGTACACAAACTTGAAGGACACTTGTCATGCTTATATGAAAAGTAGAAAAGTCATGAAGTCTCAAGGTTTATTTTGAAATACCCAAACTTTTTTCCTAAAAAGTGATGACACCTTGAGCGAAACATGCATTTTTAGAATTAGCCCTAATATATTTCATAAGTCATTGCCTTATATATGATACATGTTTTCATCATTTGATTTCAAATTGGCTGAATGTTTATTTGTGTATGCTATGTAATATGTATTAGCAATAATTTTTAAGTTTGTTGTTGAAAATTTGAAATGGTCATGTCTACAACCAAGACGATCTGTAGGTAGGTAATCTCATCGACTTCACACATACGGATTTTGGAAAAAAAAAAAAATTGTTTGTTATACAGTACATGATATTTTAGATGTATTTTTCTTTGTTTTACTATGGATGAGCCAATATCATCATATATTGTAAGTATCTATACTACATAAAAAGAGAAAATGGTCAAATAGTCAATAATTGGAAAAGTGAGAAGTGGAAAAGTGGAATATGTGAAATCTCATATCATTGAATGCTATGCTGTAATCTTAACTTAAATGCGATGTTATATCTTTGGAAAGTATAGAATGTCTCATACCATGTCAAACTTGATAACTTTGGAAAGTATGGCTGATTTCTTCAATCTTCAATCTTCAATCTTTAAAGGCGGGATTTAAATATAATCATTCAAATTGGATTCCTTAATCGCCGCTAAAATTTTGTCGAAACTAGGCACCGCTGCCGCTAGGCGCAGGTACTCGTCTAGTATTTTAATATAAGGTAAAATGTGTGGTTTAATCTTGAAGAGCCTGAATGTGCAAGAACTTTCGAAACAAAACACAAAAATTAGTATATTCGTGTAAACTAATGTAATCGTTTAAATGTTTCATATATTATTCATAATAGAGATCGGATTAAAAAGCTAATAACATTAAATTCTTAATAAATTGTTGATGTAGACATCTGACTACGGAGATTGATCTTCAAAAGCAAGTAATGATAAACCTATAGAAACCAAAGGATTTTTTATTATTTTTTTCTATTTTATTATTATTATTATTATTATTATTATTATTATTATTATTATTATTATTATTATTATTATTTATTTTTTATTAATAAACAACACTTTTATTAAAACTCATAGGATTACAAAAATTAGTGGGAAGCCTCGAAACCAATGGGCTCCCACACCTCTAGCAATGACAAAACCAATCCTATTAAAAATATGAGCTGCTGCGCTCCAATGTCTGAGTCATAGAGAATCGCCAGTATCACGCTTAAGTAAGGTGGCGCATCTTTCTCAAGTTCTCCAAAAGAAGAAAAAGAAAAGGGGAGAAACCCATATCCAATATCCGCACATTTCGCATCATACTTGACACGCTTACGGTGCGCAGCATCAATAATCGCACGCCCTGGTATAAAATCAGTCATCCCAGATTGCGTCAAGGGCGACGATCCCGTAAGATCAACACACACATCACGCCCACTATCCCACGAGTAAAGTAATATATCAGCCGGTCGCAAAGATCTGTCTCTATCTCCAGAAAGCCCAATATCCACCTCCTTACGAGCAGAAATTCCGGACCTGAAACATATATCAACAAGAACATCATGCATAAGGTTATGCCGATGTTTAATGCCAACAATACCCGCTGCGAAACAGCGCATGATCCCGTAAATATCTCTAGAAAAACCTTAGAACAAAGTTGAACACGGTGCACGAGCGGTGAAAGAGGAACACCCAACCGATAGCATAGCACACAACGATAAGCCACGGCATTCATAGTTTGTCCGGTCGGATATCGAGCCACCCTAAGCCAATCGAAGTATGGTCCTCTTTTAATGAACTCCATAACGCCACTGTCGAGGAGAAAGATGGAATGTAGACTCAACAGTTTGGGTAACCCGATCAAAATATATATCTGCCAATTTCTTCATAAGCTTAGGGGCAGCGACCTCGCTAGGGTTACTCAAAAGGTCAATATCCATATTCACATTAAAAGTAAGTAGGGCATCATCAAAGAGGGACCAGCGGTAACAATACGAACTAAGGAGAAGCTTGGGTGTAAGCTAGCGATTGAAGTCTAGAAGCAAGGAAGGCATAATTCAAGGCGTCACATGCGAGAATATAAACCAAGCCCCAAAAGCAAAGGGTAAGGTGGCGAGTCTCCACCGCCAATCACCAAAAGCGGGCCCGAAGCGGTGACAATCGTTCAAGGAAGAGCAGTGCGCATCAAAAGAAACCCGAGCACACTCAAAACCCGAGGAGAACATGTGCGATAGAAAAATATAACTTAGAAATACCGGCACATGTATGCGGAGAAGCAACAACTCGCATTGAGGGTCATTGAGTTTGGCAACTGCTTCCATAAGTTCAATAGTTTTAGCAACCCTTTTCGGGACCAACTTACTACCAAACTCAAAATCCACACTAACAGTCCACCCAATAATTTAACACCATGTGAGGCGAGAAATATTGGAGGGAAAAACACCGACATACCGCTCGGGGTCCTCCTGTGGCCAAAAACTTGGTTTATCAACATTGAGGTGCGAGGCCACGACAAGGTCCATCCTCCATAATCAACTCCAAAACCTTACCCACAACCAAGGTATCACCAATAATAGTGCCATCATCAAGATACCAAGCTTGAAAGGAAAGGTCAAAAGAATCTCTAATCTTACATGCCAAGGGATGTAACACCAAAGCAAAAAGAAGAGGCCCAAGCGGATCACTTTGTTGCACACCTTGATGAGACCAAAGAGTATGCTCACCATAATATAATCTAGCGGGACTAGAGTAACAGAATTCAACCCACCGTGAAATAGCCGGGAAATGAAGCTGAACCCCTCGTAACATAACAACCCGATCCACCATGTTGAAAGTGTTTTTAAAGTCAACCAACAACATGGACAGACCAACACCATCCCCCCGGTCCTCAACCAAACAATTCACAGCGTGAAGAATAGCCTCCCTCCACGGACACACCAACACCAAATTGCAAATCATCTAAATAACTATCGAAGAGTGGCCAATCATAGAAGCACAAACCTTGAAACTAAACGCCTCAAGCAGTCCCAAAGAATAGGGCGAATACCCCTTCCTGGTTTGACTAAGGGTGTGAGGGAGCACTAGCAATATACTTACCCGGCACCTCGGGCATTTACCAAACAAGGAAAAGGTTCACCACTGGGTAATAGAAGCGACAAACTCATCGAAATAGCCACGTGACACCATTTAAACAATCCAAAGGTGTTGGGCACGCAACCCATCCCGCCCACAAGAAGTGCCACGAGGAAACTCTTGATCATGTCAAGAACCGCATTATTATTATTATTATTATTATTATTATTATTATTATTATTATTATTATTATTATTATTATTATTATTATTATTATTATTGTTAGAAATTAACTTTTCACTTACACATCAAACCATAACACAAAGTAGCATATAGATGGAATTCTAGAGAGAGAAAGTTAGAGGTTTAGGGAACTTAGTGAGAGAAAGTGAAAGATATTATTATGAGCTCCAACTCTACCTTGGAAGGTAGAGAGTATTTATAGTCTTACATAACTCGCCACACTTTGGGTGTGGATCGGGCATACGGTGGGTAAAGACCGTCCGTCCTCCACGGTGTTACTTAACTAAATTACTACTTAACTTAAAGAACTACGACTACGAGCTTTTAACGATTACATATACTTGGGGTGACCGACTCTTTAATCCGGGAATTTCTAATTCTAACAATCTCCCTAAGGAGGTCACCTCAATCATGTACCAAAATTACATTGAATACAAATAGATATTACATCTAACACTTGATCTTGCATTCTTGATGTAGTCCTTTGCTCTAAGCTCGTAGTCATTGATTCTTCACATTGCATGTTTGGTTATTCCAAGTGGAGGTCTTTTCTTGATCCGGTGATGATAATTTTGAGCCATCATTTGAGATCATCAGCTATCAACAATCTCGAGACATCCATTGTGGTGTTGTGACTTTGGGACCGACATGCTCACATTACGGATCATGATATCTTCTCATCGAGTAGCGGAAGCATTTGTTGAATCATGATATAGGCGGAACAGCGAAGCATGGAGTGACAATATCGAGTCATTGATGCACTAATCATGATTTCTTTTGAGATCAATGTGTTAAGTGAGCATGCGGCTATGGATTGACCGCTTCATTACGATCATTTGCAAGCGTCGGGTGTACTGCATACAACAGCGATTAGCAATAAATCGCGCGAAAGTGTCTTTGATCACTTTCGTTGAATTGAGGTACACGCCCACGGTTCCCGTTGATCGAGACATGTCCGCTGTGATCGGTATAATTCGAAGAATTTCCTTGACGGGGTTTCGCAATGCTCTAGCTGTTCTCAAACCGGAACATCTCAAAGAAGACAACACAGAGTGAGTGAACCGGTAATTTTAAGTCCAGCGATTGATGAAAAGAGATTTGAAAAACAATGGTGTATTGCTCAATAGAAATTGTTTTTGCAATACAACGAAGGTTTTATTGAAAATCAATTATCAATCATAAAATACCTTTTGGTTTGAAAAATGAGTACACAATCGATGTGCTAAAGAAAAGAGTTTATAAGCACTAAGACCGGTTTTCAAAGGTGTCCGTCAATCCCTAACACGAACGAGATTGATTCAAGAAATTGAATCGCCCCATTGTTTCATTCGGTTGTCACATGGTTGATCCATATAATAGATCACACATGCCACCTACCGGGAGCTTGTTTGATGTTGGCTCGAAGGCTTTCCATCTTCATTGTGAGTGTGTAAACACATCACTCGGATGTTCCGCAATACCACAAGGATAATGCGTAGGACTCATGATATAATCTCTCTTTCCACATTGTGTGAAACAGAGAGTCTTCATTGAAAGTGTCCTAATGAGATTTATTGATGATCTCGTGGCTCTAGACTCAATTTGTGCATATTTGGATCTGTCGGAGACTAGGGAGAGGTCTCCTTTTCAATATCAACAATCTTTAAGAAAGTCGATAGATAATGTCGGTTCCCTGTGAGAATGAAACAAGTCCTTTTAAGAGGAACTTGAGTGGTTTGGAAAGTTGAAGTGCGGTGCGTCACTGGGTCCATCACGTCTTGTCTTCAATACCGATGTTACCATCGGTAGCATATGAAGTGAACCCGGTTTACGCCTAAGGTTGAATAAATGGAGGCTATTTGTTTTCACCCTTTCTCATTCAATTCTTTTAATTCTTCAACCCCTTGATTGCTTACGAGACTTCATAGCTAGAACCTTGTTGGGTTTATTCCAGTGCTAGCTCGGTCTTAGTCCGCACTCTTCCCATATCTTATTTTTCTCCTTTATCATCATACCTAAGGACTTCTACACTAACTAGTGGATTGTCCTCGGTAGATCCCTCCGATTACGGCGGATCATGGGAACACATACCTAACCGTATCATCCTTATATCACCGTACATAAAGTAAAGTTGGTCGGTCTATTTGGTATTGTTCATCCGCCATTGGATCCAATTGAAAACCATTTGAAAATCAATTCGGATACTTGTGATATATTATCAAAGCATTTTGTACCGAATTGTTTTTTTTTTGATATTTTTTTTAGAACGAGAACTCCCCTCAACATGTGCATCAAGTATTTGAAAATGTTTTGCACACGGAGGCAAGATAAAGAATTAACTTCTTTTGATTACCATTTTCTAAAGATATCAACATCACTTCCTCAGCGGATCAAGTAGGTATAGCATTTACGGGAAGGATGAGGTTTCCATGAATTTTGCTCCCCTCAATATGTGCCATGAGGTTTGAAAAGAGTTTTGCACATACTAGAGGAACGCACATTAGGATGAATGATCACGTTTCAAATCATAGGTTTAAGATAGATGCTCCCCTCAACATGTGCATTGAAAATTTGAAATCGTTTGTCACATGTGGGCGTGGATAGCATGAACATCCTTTATAACCATTTACCCGATTATCGGTTTAAATCCTATTTAAATCACACATTCTCCCCGATCACAATTATCAAATCATTTGAGAATTGTGATCTCGTATAGATTTAAATTGATTTTGAAAGCTTTTAAGGAGAATTGTGACATGATTGTGAAAGCGTTTGAGCGATAAGGATCGGATTTAAGACTTTAAACTCCATTTATAAAACATGCATGTATATCTTTTGAAAACAATTTAATGCCAAATAACTTTTTAATTTAATTGAAATCATTCTCCCCTCAATCAATGGCGAGGTTGTTGATTGAGATAAGATTTTGACAAATAAGTCCGATGATTATCAAAATAGAGGTTGAGTTATTTTTCAAAGCATTTAGTTTTAATGAGATAGGAGTTTATAGAATCGAGCATAGGATTTGAAAACATGGTAAAACATGGCTCTGTTCTTTCTTTAAAACCGGTTATTGCTGAAGATGACAATAAACCATTTCTCTTTCTCTCAAATTTTTTTTTTTTTTTTTTTTTTTTTTTTTTTTTTGAAGAATTTTGAATTTTTGATTTTTATGGATTTTGAAAGTTTTATAATTTTTCTATTTTGTTTTTGAATAACTATTTACAAGAGATAGATGAAGAAAGACCTTTACTCCTCGTCTTCCTCACGAAGGCGTTTGAGAGTTTCGGTTGAAGGCTTTTCAAACCAAGGCGTGGAAGAATAAACTCAAACGTTCTCTTGGAAGAGCTTTGGTGAAGATGTCCGCTAGCGATATTCGGACCTCACAAAATATAGTTCCACCACACCTTTTCCACTTGTTCCACGATGAAATGATGTCGAATGTCGATATGCTTTGCTCTTGAGTGTTGAGCGTTGTTGCATGAGAGAGCAATAGCACTTTATTATCACGATGCGGAGGATTTTGTTGAATTCAAAGCCATAGTCGGATAATTGAGATCTCATCCATAAGATTTGAGCACAACAAGATGACATGGCTATGTATTCACCTCGTAGAGGAAATAAGTACTCATTTGCTTCTTTGAAGACCACTCACAAGCTTATCACCCAAAAGCGAGCACCTCGGATGTACTTGACGTGTATCTTGACAACTTTGCATGATCGGTCTGCATAGGCCGTTAGTGACATACCGGTGTCCTTGGTACCAAAGTCCCATATTGATGGTTCCTTGGAGATACCGAAGACCCGTTTAAGCGCTTCAAGGTGCTTTTAGTAGGCTTAGCACGGTATCTAGCACACATGCAAACAAATGAACAAGATGTGCGGTCTACTCGCGGTGAGATACATCAGGATCCAATCATACTACGATATTTCGTTTGGTCAATCATGATCCACGAGTGGTCCTCATCTAGTTTGGTTCGATCAATCATGGGGTGTCAACAGGTCACTTGAATCAAATCCAAATTTCTTTAAAATCTCTGTTGCATATTTAGATTGATTTATGAAAATGCCTCGGGACTTTGTGAAATTTGTAATCCCAAGAAAAATGACATTTGTCCCATCATTGACATTTGAAACTTTGAACTCATTTCATTAGAAAACGATCACATTCCATTGGATCGGTCGAGGCAAATATAATATCATCAACATAAATTTGAACATGAGTTAAATGTTTGCACGACTTCACGGTGAACAATGTAGGATCAATGCTCCTTTCTTTGAATCGGTTGATAGAAGAAACTTTGACGATGTATCATACCATGCCTTGGAGCTTGCTTTAAACCGTAAAGAGCCTTCTTCAAGCGATAAGCGTGAGTAGGATGCTCTTGATTCACAAATCCTTGAGGTTGGGCGGCGTGAGCGACTTCTTTAAGATCTCCGTTCGAAATGCCGTCTTTACATCCATCGATATACCACCATGTTCTTACTTGCGATTAGCCAAAAGATTCGATTGCCTCGATTCGAGCCTTTGGAGCAAAAGATTCTTCAAAGTCTATACCCTCCTCTTGACGATATCCTTTAGCAACCAATCGTGCCTTGTTTTCAACACATCACCATGCTCATCAAGTTTTACTTTGAAGATCCATTTGAGAGCTATAATCATAGCACGATCGGGCGGTACTAACTCCCATACATCAAGTCGATCAAACTCATGAATTTCATCTTGCATGGCATTGAACCATTGTCTTCATTCATGGCGGTTTTAACATCTTTTGGTTCGATCTTAGATAGTACGGAGTTGAAGAAACACCATAAGGCATCGGTTGCGAGTTGCTTCGGGTTGATCTGAGACGAGAAGGATTTCCAATGATGTTGTCTAAGGGGTGATCGTGAGTCCATTTTACGAGGTGTTCATGTGGCGGTTGTTGAGGAAGCTGAAGTAGCGAGTTGATGTCTCTCGAAGAAGATGGTTCGATGATGATTCAGAGTAGCAAATATGTTTTCAAATGGAGCATCTTGAGAGTCGCAAAGGGATTAACTTCATCATTGATGCGAAACATTTCCATGATGTACATTTGAAGAGTGATGATTTGTTGATGGCGGAAGGATCGATGGAGTGTGCTTCTTGACTTCGGATATTGAGACCGATGGATTGACTTCATTCAACGGAATATGAACATCCTCTGTTGGGATCAACACCTCATTAGTGGTAGACTCATACAGTTCATCAAACATAGGATCAAACAATTTCTTTACATCATCTTGGATGGTGGTACATATGGAGTTTCTTGAGAGGAGTTTGGAACAAGGGATGAACCAATGGGACTGTTTTGAAGTGCGGGTCTGAGTGGAGTGTCCAGAGCCATTTGACCGGTCGACTCATCAAGCGTAATGTGAATTGTTTCCATGATATTTCGGGTTCTTTTGTTGTAGATTCGGTATCCCTTTTGTTTGGTGCATATCCTACAAATACTCCAATGTCGGCTTTAGCCCTAAGTTTGCCAAGTCTTGACCATCATTAGTTGGATAGCACAAGGCACTAAACACACGAAGGAAAGATAGATTAGGTTTTTGTTGTGGACAAGTTCATATGGAGTTTTTCCATGAATGGTGTGAATCGAGGAGCGATTTTGTGTGTAACATGCGGTGGCAATTGCTTGACCAGGAGAAACATTGGAACCTTTGAGTAGATCGACATTGTTCTAGCGACTTCAACAAGAGTACGATTTCGTCTTTCAACTACACCGTTCATTGAGGGGTTCGTGGAACACTTCTTTGATGGTCGATTCAATGCTTTCATAGAATTCACTAAGTTGTTTGTTGACAAACTCGGTTCCATTATGCATTACGATAATTACGGCGGTTTTGTTTAGTCTAACTGCGCATTTGTTTGATGAGTTTGATGATGATATCGAGTTTCATCCTTTGTCTTTAAGAACTTGACCCGGTGAATCTAGAATAATCATCAACCACAACTAACACATATTTCTTCCCAAAGATATTACGCACCCTCATTGGTCCATAAATCCATATGAATCATATGAAGAATTTACGTGTGAGTTAGTAGGTTTGGGTTTATGGGCATACTTCTTGCTTTTTCCCAATTGACATCTTTGAACAAAGATGATCCTTTTCATACTTTAGTCTAGGTAAACCTACAACTAAGTCCTTTACGGAAAGATCGTTGATGGTGCAAGTTCAAGTGATTGAGACGACGATGCCATAACCATGACTTTGTTTTGAAGCCTTTGATAACAAGCGATTGGTGAAGCTCTCATCATGTCATCGATAGAGATGGTGTAAAGGTTTGAGCCACGAGTTCCTTTCAGCGGATCCTTACCATTAAGATCTCTAACGAAGCGGTATGTTTTCGAAGGCTACTTCTAGATCGAATCACGAATTGACCAAGAGAGAGCAGATTATGACCTAAACCTTCCACATAATACACTCGGAGATGACACTATCACCAACAACATAATCTCCATAACCCATAATAGCACCGAAATGATCATTACCAAATCTAACGGTCCGATGAATTTGCTCACGAAGTTCATGAGCGTGACCGGTCTCCAATCATATGCTTGGAACGACTGAGTCCAGTACCACGAGCGATTTGAACGATCTGCGGTTGAACACGAGACAAGAATGGATAAGCGGATAATTGGGATCCCCATGCAAGAATGGGTTCCATTTGGTTAGTTACAATGGATGGACCACCCACATCGAAATAGAAGCATTCATATCGAAAGTGAGGCAATGGAATCATTGTGAATAGATGCAATCTTGGTGTCTGTATTAGCCATTTACGGTGTGACCACTTCTTAAGGGAATAGTTCTACCGGTGAGGCATCCATTTTCTAGTGGGCATTATCGATTGGTCTTATGACCAGCGGTATCAATAAAACCTATTCTCATGAATGTTCTTCTGTGGGTTTCCATTGTTTTCTAACTTTCTTCGCCTTTGCCTTTTAGCCTTTTTAGCATGAATTTTAGCATTAACAATATTAATGGACAATTAACATCATTAGGCAAAACATTGACATCACATCCATGATTAGAAAGCAGAATTCAAGCAATCATCGATACAAGTTTTGCAAATAGTATCGAATTGAATTAATTACGATGCGCCTATGGCTAATACTAGAATCAACACGATTCGTTTTATTCGATTCAAACTTAAGGTTCCTAGATTGTTCTTCTACTTTCTTCCGGTGCACATTCTTAGCTTGAGAGGTCCTATCATTCCTTGTATTGTCTTGAGACTTTGACTGCTCCCTTTAATGTCACCGATTACTCTGTAGAGGAATGGGAACATTAGTTTGTTTTACTACTCTTTGCACCACTGTTTAGATGTCTTTGGGATCCGAGCTACATGCATGTGCACTAAGGCTCACTTTCATAATACTAGAGTCTTGGGATTAGCACTCCTAGAAGGCACATTTGAGTTCACTTTCCTAGCATTGTGGATCTAGAATCGAACTACTCAATGGTACACTACTCCTCACATTCAAAACATTGGGAGTCGATTGCATATCATGTTTGGCCTTAGGCATTGAGCATGGAATCAAAGGTTAACTCTCACCTAATGTCTTTGGGCATATAGTGATCAAACATTCTAAGATTTCTTGAGATCGTTTGGCATATAAGCATGCATGTCCAATTGCATTATCATGAGGTTTCTCTAGCTTATCCTCTTCAACAATCTCACGCAGCATTCTAAGCAATCCTTAAGGGATGAGAAATATGTTTGAATGGCAAGTTTGTTGTTCCTTAGATGAGGGGACATATGTCACGATAAAGCATATTTATTACTAGAACAAACCTTAGATACAACATTCTCCTCATTGATCATTGGCATTTTCCCTTTTACGACTCTTGATTCTCGATTTCCTTTTGCAATGAAGTTATTTGTTCGTTGTTTTTGTTACGAGTGACTTTAATTGATTCAAACAACTCATTGAAATGACGTTTAACCTTTTCATTTTCTTCTAGAAAACTTTCGTTTTCCTTTTGTAAAGCATTTACTAGGTTTTGAAGATGAAACGTTTGAGAATTCGAGAATCTAAAGAAGGAGGCATTTGGGAGCTGTCATATTGTTCGTTTGGCCCTTTAATTGAGAGATTTGGGCTTTCAACTTTCGATCGTGTTGCCGAGCTTGAATCATTCATCACGTTTGTTAATTTGAAAAGCGCATCAAACTCGGAGCATCCGAAGATGTCACGATATTTGAAGTTTTGACATTTTCTTTGAGATGTTGATATTTTAGTTGTAAATTAAAATACTCAACTTCTAGTTTAGAAAATGTTTAACCAACGTGTCGTGATCATCCGTTCAATTTTCTCGTTTAGTTTAGAATTAGTTTTTCAAGCTCAATGACACGATCATGGGAGACTTTCGGGCCACAGATAATTCATGAAATTTGGAAGCATTAATAGAGCAATTTGAAGCGATGAAAAACACATCTTGAGCAACACATTCAAGTAATAAGATTCTCATTTAATGTATGCAAGTTCTTTCTCTCAATCTCATTATATTTTAGTGCGCTCATAATCACTAACTTCAAGAACCATTGCATCAAATTCCTTTTCCATACCCTTAATATCGACTTCTACCCCTTTTTAAGACTCTCAAAGTGATCTTTTAGAAGTTTAAAGAAGGGCATGACCTCGATTAAATAACATTCTTTCATTTGTTCAAAACCTCTTTCACCTTGATTATACAGTGGGAGTGATCCTTTTCTTGCAAGTTTTCTCAAAATCAACAAATAGTTGGAATATAACGTATTGGCTAATTAATGTCTTGCTTTTAGTGGCAATTGTTCTAGGTACAAGATGCATAGGTGTATTAGGAGGATACAGTTGCTCTAGGCATTTTCGAAGGGAGGTTTGTTTCTACAATATTTTCGACTACGCTTATCTAAATCCATTTTCGGAAGACTTGTTCTGGAGTCAACAAAGTCGAGGCTTAAACTTGTTCAAGGAAATCCAGTTTTCCTTCTTGTAATCATGAGGAGAGAAGATTATGTTTTCTCTTTGCATTTGGGATCATTTTGCTTCTTATTCATCTTTTCCTAGTGATTTCATTTAATATCTTATCTTCCTCGGTGCACTCAAGCGCAACTAGGTTTACGCCTAGGCTTAAGGACTTCATTACCATCATAAATTACCTTATGAGCATTTCTAGCCTTTTGATTACCTCGGATTTGGTTCCTCTACAAGGGAATGCTATGCTTATCGCTTAAGACACGATGTTTCGTGATCATGTGAAGCGATCGAATGGTGTTTCCTTGCATGTACTGACTTGTTTTCAAGTTTGTTTTCAAAGTTTTCAGATTAGAAAAATCTCTCAAGAGTTTTGATTCCTTTGCATTAAATTCTTGCTTAAGCATTTTCACATTTTCTTGAAGTTCTTGTTTTGCTTATTTGTTTTAGAAAGTTTTTCTTGCAAGGAATGTAATTCTTGTTTCAATACTTCTTCTCTAAAATTACTTTTTCTAATTCATCATGCGCACTTGGTCATCCATTTCCTGCTCACGAGTGGTCAACTCAAATTTTGCACGTTGTTCATAAATAGCAACACGTTCCTTATAGGCATTTAGTTCAGAGATAATGGAATCATCAGGAGCACTTGCAGTGTATTCTTCAAAGACATAGTCGTTGTTGACTGCAGAAGATGCATCACTTGGTACAACTTCACTTTCACTTTGTTTCACGTATTGATCGTATGGGACAATATTGATATTACCCATATTTTCAACATTTGATTCAATAGTTTCAGTTGGTTGTACTTTGTCATGCATCATTGCACATCGACATCATCGTATAGCTTTAATACCGAGATGAGTTTGTCCTTGGATGGGCGACTTGTGGTGAAGAAGAGATCTTGGGAGAAACCATTGGAGAGATGCTAGCCATAAAGATGTGTGTGCGATGGGTCCATCATCTACATCAGTCGTATGCATCACGATCGGCGACTTGAAAGGCGTTCGATGATTGTGACCTATCTCACGAATAGGTCGCTCATCCACATCTCGCATCATAGGTCTTGGCATTACCTCGAAGAAAGCAAAGAATTCCTCTTCATCCAACGCAACACCATTGTCCCGAGCTTGTGCTAGTAACATCTTATCTCTAAAGTAATCGGCGATTCGTGGGCGCTTTGGAGATGTGTTCCTTGCAATGTGTCCTCACCACCACAGTTATAGCATTTGATCGGCTTAGCTTGACCTTGGTTACCATTCCTTCCTCGATTATGATTGCCACATAGCCTCTACAAAGCACCACCCCTTCCATGATCATCTTGTCTTTCTGAGCTGGTTTGCACGATCCTTCCATCTTTAACAAGAGCTTGATTGTGTGGGTTAGATGTTGTTACGAGGTTGTTGTTGGTTTGTGGGAGAGAATTCATGTTTTGACTAATCGGAAGAGCTAGTTGATTAATGAAGCTTCCACGTGTGCATCGACATCGACTTGTTTGTACATAGGATCGGGAATGAGTTTGTGATTACCATTACCCAAAGTGCGACTTGTGAAGCTTTGGTTTTGATTCGATGTTTGAGTAGAAGGCGGTTGAATCATTAGGCGAGCTTGTCTCTCACAGGTTAGTTTTGAGCGATTGAGAATCAATTTTTCAAACATGGCATGTCTCTCATTCGAAGGAGGAAGGCATGAGTTGCTCATAGTTTGTGTTCTTCAATCCTTTAGTAAGCTTCACAATGGTAACAAACTTGTGCCATTCGGGATTCATGTTGTTCACAAATTTTGAATTCAAGCAATGTTAGGCATAGTCATTCGATGTTCCTCATGTCATTCACTAACTTATGGAATCTCACATAGTACTCATAGACACTCTCATCGGTTTCATCTTGAAGTGCTCAAATTCATCATAGAGTTGGGATTCCTGTCTTCCATAGTTAATTCGAACACGAGAGAAGCATCTTAACGTTATCCCAAACGACCTTTGCATCGGTGTTATGATTGATCGACTTGTAGATGTCTTTAGGAAGACCTTGAAGAACAATGTTTGAAGCCACGATATCGCATCGAATCTCTTTTCTCCTTATCATCAAGCTCATCATACATCTTAGGTCTGCCCATTCCGTAAAGCAGAGTACCATCTTCATTAGTATCAAGTATGTCTCTAGTCGTCTCAACACGATATGGTCCTTCATCAATGGATTTAAGGCTGACACCATTTTCCTTTCCAAGGCAATACAATCTAATTCGTTGAGCCCAAGAGTCGTAGTCGATTCTGTCAAGCATGGGTGGGCGAGTATCGAGCCATTGCTTGAACATCCTCAACAGCGATGGAGATGACGGTGGGAACAATGGGGAACGTTGGTAGACATGTTAACAGATTATACGGATTTTATAACTCTATGATTAAACCGGAAATAGATTCTTTCACGGGTTTTACTAAATCAAGAGAAAACCGTAAACAATCACCCAAGTCGCTAGATGATAATGCACTAAGTCGCTAGAGACAAATGCACTAAGTCGCTACCTATTAATTAGCTAGAAATCCAAGTCGCTAGAAACCCAAGTCGCTAACGTAAAGCAAGTCGCTAAGTAACTCACACACCAAGTCGCTAACCAAAATTTGGAAGCAATTCGCTACTCAAGTCGCCAACAATGCAAGTCGCTAAAGAGCAACTCTCTGAGACCAAGTCGCTACCACAGTCGCTACCCGTAGTGGAGAGTCCACTACTTGTACTTTAAGTCGCTAGATCTAACTCGCTAGATTTAACACTGTAACTCGCTACAATTTAATGAAGCAAGTCGCTATGAAGAAAACTTATCGTGAACTAACTCGCTACCATGAAAACCATATAAACATCACTTTTCAATCCAAAACAACCCAACCAAGATGATTCAAGCTTACCAAATGAAAACCTAAACACTTTTGATGATTCTAAACACAAAAGTACCAACAAAATTCAAACTTTAACACAAGAAATCAACCAAATGATGCAAAAACCACTAAACTTTTCAAACTCAAAACCACCTAAAACCACTATAAATCCAAAGATGTGCAAGATATGATCTAACCATGGCTCTACGATACCAATTGTTAGAAATTAACTTTTCACTTACACATCGAACCATAACACAAAGTAGCATATAGATGGAATTCTAGAGAGAAAGTTAGAGGTTTAGGGAACTTAGTGAGAGAAAGTGAAAGATATTATTATGAGCTCCAACTCTACCTTGGAAGGTAGAGAGTATTTATAGTCTTACATAACTCGCCACACTTTGGGTCATGGATCGGGCATCTGGTGGGTAAAGACCCGTCAGTCCTCCACGGTGTTACTTAACTAAATTACTACTTAACTTAAAAGAACTACGACTACGAGCTTTCTAACGATTACATATACTTGAGGTGACCGACTCTTTAATACCGGGAATTTCTAATTCCTAACAATTATTTATTTATTTATTTATTTTTTTATAAGCATCACTTTAATATAAAATCATAGGATTTACAAGAAATTAGTAGGGAGCCGAGATACTAACTGGGCCCCCACTCCTTTAGCTATAAGCTAATCCTACTAAAATAATAATAATAATAATAATAATTATTATTATTATTATTTATTATTATTATTATTATTATTATTATTATTATTATTATTATTATTATTATTATTATTATTTCATTTCATTTCATACGGGATAACCCAAAGTATCATTTTTTTTGGGATAACCCAAAGTATCAATTTTTATTTTTCATACGGGATACTCAAAGTATCCTTTTTTGCGGATAACCCAAAGTATCCTCTTTTGCATACGTGATAAACTAAAGTATCTCGGACCAGGATAAACCAAAGTATCCTACCAGAGAATAAACCAAAGTATCCTCTACCAAACGGAAAACAAAACTAAAAAGTAAATAAATAAATTCTTATGATGAAGCAAAGAGAAATTCTACTTTTTTCCCTTAATCGTGTAAATGTTTCATATATTATTCATAATAGAGATCGGGTACATATACGGTAATACTAAGATTATTTTAAAATCCGGGCTTGAGCCCAATACAAAATATCACCTAACAATTCAAACATAGATTGAGATGGTGTATAAGAATTTACTTTCCTTCTAACCGAAGAGTTGAAAAGTTAAAACAACAAGCTATATACCTTTGATTTTAGAGAAATTACCAAATTAAGCAAAAAAAGCCCTTGATTCAAGACTTGTTTTTTCTCATTTTGGTTATGCTCAAGCTAAACTGATCAACTCCACATATTTTAATGATACGTGTCATGCTCAACTACTCGACTCCCATATAGTGGGCCAAAGGTGTTTAAAAAAATTACAAGGCATGGATGCGTGTCACTAAATGAGTTGTGTCGAACAGTTGAGCATTTGAATATGACCAAAATGAGAAAAAAACGTGCAAAAAGTGACCAAATCTTGAACCGATTGTGGTCTTTTGGCTTAGTTTGGTAATTTCCTCTTGACCGGAAGTAGCAAACATCTTTGGCTGCCCACAATGATTGGTCGATCATGTGGCTTGCCACCATTATAATGATGTTGATCTAAAAGTCCTTTAAAAAGAATAAGATGTTATTGAAATGTATGCATCAATCATTTATATTTACCGACCTTTATTCTTCTTTTTGCATCTGTTTTGGTTCTTACATATTTTTAGACTTGTGCCTAAGTGATGAGGAAAAAAAGTAATAAAGATAATTATTTAGCACAAACATGGTAGACTCGTGAATATCACAAAAAACATAGTTTGCAGAGAAATACTAAAAAATATGTGATCATAGGTAAGCAAACTTACCCGACATTGTCACATATAGACTATTACTTTATGATCAAACTAATTAATTAAAATTTTATAAATTAAATATACATATGTCAAATATGTGGCAAGGAACTTTATATGTAGATAGGGTTATTAAAGCTCAACGCAAGTTCTCGACAATTGAAGCAACACATCCTTGTGTTTACGAAACAAATACAAGTTTATCAACATTAAAACTACAATGTGTGTTAATGCAACTTTATATTCTCTTTGAGTTATTTGATTATTTGATTGATTACACATACCTTTCATTTACACAATTTTTTTTTTAAATGCATATACTCATTGTTTTTTTTTCTATCGACTTATTGAAATATATAAATAATATCTACTTTTTATGTTTTTTTTAAATACCCGTGAATTTCACGGATCTTTTAGCTAGTGTTTGGTATGTGGTGTGAGGATGAGGTTGGGCGCAGTAGTGAATACCAACGACTTTCATTTTACTTGTCACATGTCACATCAGCTTTGTCTCTCTGACGACTTACAGCCGATTTTTTGCCATAGCAAGGATGACCTATTTTTTTATTTTTTTATTTTTTTTCTCTTTCAGATTTTTTTACTTATAAATACCAATCAATTTCACCAATTTTTAACACTAACTCACGACACTCTTTCATCATTTTATTCAAAAATATCTCAAGAAAACACTCTCGGAAACAATCCCCCGACACTTGAAGAAACATTTAATCTAGGAAATACTCCCATATCAAACCCCGACTACAGTTCATCATCACAAAACCATATGCAGCAATCCATGTCTCCCATTTCTTCATTTCCAACGGTAAAAGAATTAGTTGATGAATATGAGATAGGTGATGAATATGAAACTGAAAGTTATGAAAATGCCGATGATTTCCTTACTAAGGAACAAGAAGAGCAACTTCTTCTGGATGAAGAGGCATTAAGAGAAACATTAGAAGAACAAGCAAGGGCTCAAAAAGAGTGGGAGGAGTTCATTAGGGCTGAACAAGCTCATGATGAGTTATTCAAGTTAGAATGTGGGGAGTATTCTGATTCGGAATTAAATTAATCTAAAAGTTGAATAATTTCTCTAGCTGACGAACTTATGTGTTTTTATTTCCTTATCGTAGTTTGTATTTTCATTTCAATTTCATATTCTGCTTTGCTGATTTAATAAATAAAAGTTCGTATTCTACTTTGGTTCTTCGTACTCGAAAATAAATTTCAATTCATTTAAATAAAAATAGACATTACAATATGAAATTTAAAAATCAATACAAAAACACAATACTCCTACTTATTTTTTACATGCATCCAAAAAAATTTATAATTCGTTTATTCTAATTTTTCCACCTTTCTAAACAAAACATTATGCATCTCGTAATCGAATTCAGATGCCTGATTCAAATAAGCGTCGATAAAAGCACGCTTCTCTTGTGGAATGTCACTGCATTCCTCGTCCGCTTTTCTCAAATCATCTTTAGTTACAGATGCATTTTCAAATTCTACGTCTAAGTTCATAAGGACTAGCTGGCGAGCTTTATCCTCGCCGATTTATTTCTGAACCGAAGCTTTGATTTCATCGACGGTGTGTGGAAGTGAAAAAGCCATTTAAAAAGTTGATGAAAGTGTATATAAATTGTGTATAAAATGATAAGATGAAAGTTTATATAAGTTGATGAAATTGTTAAATTGAGTAGGTTATTTATAATGTTAAAAGTGTTTAAATTTTAAAAGTTAATTTTTTATTAAATAAACCAAACGGTCCAATATTTATTGGAAAGTGATGTTTTTTGTCCATTTGATTGCATTCCTTTCAGACGTGCAGAGAACTAACTTAAAAAACACGACCGAACGATCGATTGCCGCAGTAGAGTGATCGACAATCAATTCGGTTGTCTAATCGGTCGATACCCCTTATTGAGCCCAGCCTGAGACATGGGACTGACGTCTAAAAATAATATTTTCTTCAATCTCTGACAAGGTAGCTGGTTTTTGAAAATACACATTGACACTTGCGTTTTGGAAAATGGAATATCACTTTTCGACCACATGTATAAAATTTAAGAGTAAATTGCAAAAACCATCTATGTGTATAGCCAAATTGCAAGTTCTTTCTCAAAAGTGCATTCGACGTCCATGTGAGGAACTTACAAGTGCACTTTTGGTTAGCCAAAATTAATTAAACGACTAAACTACCTTAACAGAGACCAAAGTGAAAGGGAAGATGAGGAGAGTATTTAAGTAATTTAACTTTACCAAAGAACTAAATGTGCACTTGTAAGTTCCTCGCATAGACGATGAGTGAAATTTTGAAAGAATGGGGATTGAACATGCAATTTGCCCAAACCATAGGGACGATTTTTTGTAATTTACTATAATTTTAATATATTTGGGTTTGATTTTTGTTGTAATCGGTTGTAAATCAAGAAGTATTTGGGTTGTTGTTCTTGTTCGGCTTTCTTCTTCAGTCGACCTCATGACCAACCATTGTAAGAATCTCGTTTGATTTTACATATGAGTTACTTGGTTAATCCTAAAGAGTTGGTAATTTTAATTATTGAGATTTGTAAAGATTATACATTTTTTCGGGGCCGTCTCCGAAAATGCCTAAAAAAGACGAGGCCCGAGGCAAATGGAAAAAAATAGGCCCCCAAAATTCAAGTTGATAAATTAAATAAAAGTCGATAATAAAGCATAAGTGTGATAACAATAATTCAATTAAGTATTATAGCAAATAAAAATATAGCTTACATATTCAAAGAAAACGTGCGGCTCTCCTTGAATTTTTCATAGAATCATAGCAATTTATGTGAAAAAAATATACCTGTTTTGGAAGAATGGAATGAATCTGATTTCTTTGTGTTGGAAAACAAATGGTGTCACTAAACTAAATAAAATAAGATAAATTGTGTTGGAAAACCTAAACTACAAATCCCAATTTCTTTTATTAAAAAAACCAATAAAAAGAATCCCAATTTTTGGGCCCACGTTGCTTTGATCGGTAGTCTCATATGCTTTGCTTTTTTTTTTTTTTGATTATAAATTAAAATAATCAAGTGCAAATATTTAGTTTTTTGGGCCCTTATACAAGTTGGGCCATAGGCTTGGGCCTTGGCTGCCTACCCCAAGAGCCGGCTTTGCATTTTTTATAACTGAACGGATGGAATTTTTGGAATTGAAATGATTATTGTTGATTCAATTCTTGGTTGTTGTTGTTTTTCAATGTGTGGAAACTCTATAAAGAAACTTTTCACTTAAAATAGATTGTATTGGCTTGTCATTTTTCGGCTTATTTCTTTGCTTATCAGTTTTCGGCTTATTTCGTTGCTTATTAGTTTCGGCTTATTCATGGCTTATTGTTGGTCTTATTCAGCTGTTATGAAACCCCACTCAAGGGTGTTTGTTTTGATTGTTTGTGATCAACTCGTACAGCCCTTAAACCGTAAGGGTGAAGTGGTACCGAGTCTCGTTTGAGTCGGTTTTGTATCCGATAGACACGAGCCTAGTTAGTCAATATTCTTGTGTTTTCTCTCAGCATGCGTTGGGTGATTACTAGTCTAGCAGCTGGTTACGGTTATTATTGTTGTTGTTTTGTTGTGCAAGAGTAAACCCCAAAGGGTATTGTTTTTCCTTTGCTTCGAGTCACAAAAAGAACCACTCCGAACTTCGGTTTAGTAAAAACCGGTTTTTCTAAAAACCGGTTCCGGATTTATGGTTCGGTTTTTTTAAAAACCGGTTTACATTTGCACCTCTACTCCGAAGGGTGTTTGGTACACATGTCTAACTCAAGACCACAAGTGTGGTTGTGAGAGTCTTGCGTGGTTGTTTTTACTAAACCGAATGGAGTCTAAAGGTCACGATATCCTTACGTTTTGGTTAGGTCTCTCGCGTCAAAAACGGTCTCACAAAACATAAGATACAAACTGCACTTTGGATTTGTGTTGGAAGTAGTTTTGCATTGGGCCTCAAGTCTAGTCCGAAAGAAGTGTGTGTTGTTTTGTTATATGGGCTGCAAGCCCATTTGTTCTACTTAGGGTGCGTCCGTATTTGCTTACACACCAGGCCCAACCCATTGGTTTTAAAAATATGTGTGTGGTCAAGACAAGGCTGAAGCCCAGTCATGTAAAGGGTCCGCTTGGTTTTAACAGCCCATCAGGGCATGTATGTTTCGCGACAGCCCACAATGGGTACGTTTGGTTTCGTATCGACTCAAGTTACCCCTCGACTCGTCTTCGTCCTACCTCGAATCGTCACACACGACATACCATAAGCACACTACTCGTTGATTGATACTCGTCCGCATACCACGAATGACGACACTTCTAGTATTATATCGTTAATATATTTGAAAACACAAGTCACAAACCAATTAACAAAAATGTAAATGATACAATTGGAAAACATGTTACATAAAATGAGCTTATTATTATTACTCATAACTTAAATGGAAACTTCTTTTTACACATCTAATTATTAATAGCACAAACTTGTAAATATATATACTCACAATTATTAAACCGGATATTAAAACTTGATAAAATTTGTTATGAAACTTTTGACATTAGTCACCACGAACAAATAGAGTTATACACCCGGGTCATGCCCAATTTTCGACAAATATATCTATTGTAACATATCATATTTTCACAATAACAAATAAAATGTTATATCGTAACTAACATTAGATTTTCTAATTACAAATTTGTATTTAAACTAAGTTAGTGCTTAAAATCCTTTAAAAATAAATACATTTATTTTAACAAATATTAGTGACATGATGATGCATACATATATGTACACTTAATAAATATACATATATATTTATATATATCTCTATCCATAATATTCATGAGAATAGTTTATGTCTTATAATATATGTAATTACTTTCCGTACAACGTCATTCGCTTGTCATCGAACTCAAGTCTCGTTCATTTCTTGATAATTTCTATTATATAGTTATACACTTTCGAGAGCCAATACACACAAACGTTTGAAAATTTGTTTTAAACTTAAATGATGCCACACAAGCAACAACAACACAAACACCGTAACATTTATAAAGTTTATTTAAAATTTTCCCGAGTCTTAAACATGAAATGTAGACTAAACTTACCGTACTAATTTAGGTTGCGTGTCGGAGCCGCCCACTATCATTATTTGACTGTCACTTCAGACTGCTTATTGCTGAGGTGAGTTTATAACCCCACTTTTATTTGTTAAATTGTTTTATAAACTTTGGGGTGGGAAACATGCAAAACTTTTCTATGGACCAAATGCAACTATGTTTTATTTAAATTGTTACGTACAGTAGCCTAAGCATTTAAATCCCCTTTTGGCCGAAATAATGAACCGTTGATCCCTGCTTGGGAAGCGCAAATGCTATAAATAGATCTATTGGGGGTGACTCGTTCGTTTAGGTTGACCGGATAGGCAACCGAACGTATATCATGTCGAGACTCAAGTTTTTTGGGATTTCAACACTTGCAAGGCCTTTATTTTACATGCTTTAAAAGCATGCACAGTATGGTTAAGCTTCGGTTGTATGAACTTAGTGCTAGCGTAACATGTTTCACAACTATTTTGAAATGATTATGATATTGGTCCATCTCTGTTTGAATAAGTAAACATATGAACTCACCAACGTTTTGCTGACTTTTAGCATGTTTTTCTCAGGTATTAAATCTGCAAGCAAGGAAATGGCAAGGCAAGCGTCATAGACTATCCATCGAAGTATTTTTACACAAACTATAACTTATTTTTATGAAACATCTTAAACATATGGGCCACGTTTCAACACTTAACATTTTTGTAACACTAATTTATTTTATGAATAAAATTTTAAACGGAGTATGTGTTCCGTTCTTCATTATCTTGTGTTGTGTATTCCAATTAAGTAGCACCCCATGTTGCTTCCGCTGTACCCATTTTGAGGGTGTTACACTCTGAATACCTTTGTCTCAGAGGTGTTGATATGAAAATTTTGATTTAATTGCTCTGTGAGAGCAGCGGTTTGGGATTTTCCGGTTGGTAACAAGAATTTTACCAACCTCAGATGAGATGAATCTTGCAGTTACCTATTTAATATTTCTTGTTTTGAGGCATTTATGTTCCTCTTTTAATGTTTTGACACTCCAATTGGGTTCTTCACCAACTTTTGAGACGTGTGAGGACCACGGGCACATGGGTTTGGCCATTTTATTATAGGTTTTGGATGTCCCAACCTGCTGAAGAATTTCTTCCATTACTATCTGCATGTTTTCGCTTACCATAACCCCTAACGGTCCTATAACAGCAAGCTCTAACCCTTTCATGATCACACTTAACAACCCTAACATCTCTTATACACTCTAAAGCATACATTCTTACCTTTTGTTTGATTTCCTTCCTTGTCGAAATCTGTTACAAAAAAAAAATCACCCTTGTTAACATTTTCTTTGCCCTGATACTCCCTCCTTATTTGTTTCAACTTTTTCTTTCTTATGTTCGTAATTTTGGGAGCATGGGTATCTTCACCACTATCAAATTCATCAAATTCACAACCAGCATGCAAATCTATATCCTCCGCCACACTAGCAACTAAGCTTGTGACATGGTCAATGTGGACATCAAGTTCAAAATGAAAACCAGTCATGTCCACCTATGGCTCAATTGGGGTGGCCGGATCATCTTGTTCATAATCATTTACATCCAAGTATTGCGGTTGCTGAGTCTCCTACTTAATAGGATCTTCCCTGTCAACTACCTCTTCATCCACAAATCTATTGTTAAGCGCTAAAACAACATCCTCATTCCCTCGTTGAAGTTCATTTACCATGTTTGTATAGTCTTCGTCTTCTTAAACACCAGCATCTAAACCTAAAGGAGTGTATTGTTGGAACAAGCCATCATCCGCAATTGATAATTGTTTCTCAGCTTCTTTTCCAGCAGCATTATCATTAACAGGTTGTTCTATAGGATTGTCTATGTCATTCAACAACCTGCTAACAATTCTTCCACCAGGTTTGCTTGTTTAAGCCTGAGTAGCATTCTGAAAAACATCAACTTTTGCAGTAGCAGTCTCATCCAATATTTCATCAATAATATTGGATTCTTTGCCTTGAGCCTCAATATAAACATCGATTTCACTATATGTAGGAACCAAATTCAACGGGTTAACAACATCGCCATCATCCATCAAAGGTAACAGCCCATCATCCAATGACTCGCCTAGTATCCTATAATGAGACAATAAAATCCAACCATTCTTGACACCTTGGTCATCTAACAATGAATCATACTCATCAAACGAAAACATGTCATAATCAACCATATCGTACCAATCTATAACTGGAGAAAGATATATCCTCCCTGGTGGTGAGGTGAAATCACTACTGTGAATGATTTTTAGCGAGAACAAGTTGTGGTTCGATTTTGTGTAGAAAGAATAAACATCAACACACAACCTAAGAACAAAAAAAATCATCCTAATGTGTAAACTAATTCTTGATCATATTGTGCATGCTGTTAACATTATATTTAACTAAAAAATCAATACAATTAACAATAGCCAAACTTACCGTAAACTTTATCAAGATCATAGATCGGGGAAGATCGCGCTCGGTTTTTCCCAAACGGAGAAGCCATCATTTTCAAATTTTAGTTTATTTCGAAGTGTTTTTAATAAGTTTAGAGAAGAAAAATGAAATTGAACTTTGAACATAAGGGTTTATTGGGTTAAGTGATCATTGGTGGGTGTGATGATGATTTAGGCCGGAATAGTGAAATGACAAGACTACTCTCAGGGACGAGACAACTTAACAAGAAAACTAACGCGAGTTAGTGAATAGTGCCTCTCGGTGGATGTTTTGCAAAAAACGTAAACATTAATGGCTGTTTTGCAACAAATTTTGTCTCAGTGTAATCCTTTCATTTTCGGGAAACATTATGGACAAATTTTGAAATTTACCTTTCTTTTTAATTAAAATCCACTTTCACTGTCTTTTTAAGAAAATAATCATGTATCTCAATAACCATTAATCGTTAAGCGAATTAATTATATTGTCGCGACTAGCATTTAATTATCTTTCAGTAGATAGACATTTTCATATACTTTCGACAAACTTTTATTTTTTGGTTTTCTCTCTTTGGTTTTTTCATAACATAAATTTGCATGATATATCACATGTGATATAACACTAATTTGTAAGTTCGAGGACAAAATGCTGTTGTAAAATCGGCATAAATATTTGTATAAAACTTTGAAAAGATTCACTGTTTTTTAGGTTGAAAAATACACGTCTTTAACTTTCCAACCATATATCAAAAATAACATTTAAACCTCAAAAACAATACAATTTATTCATAAAAGTGAGAAAATAAAATAAAGTTGATATTGATATTCAAACCCGTTTGATGTATATTGATTGCATATAGATATTAGTGACCTACTCCTTCAAAATACATGCCAAAATTAGGCCGAGCCTCAACACTCAGATAAGCCATATCCAATACACATACATTCCTATGTCACAATGACTTGGGAAGGTCTCTCAGGCCGCGTTCACACATGTGTAGACAACTGTCCCCAACGGTTAAGATACGGTATGTGACAATATGAGGCACACAACCAGAATATGGAACAAACACGTTATGTACGAACTGTACGAGTCTAAGGATTGAATGACACACATGTCATCCTTGTATTCCCATTAGATGATCAACACGTGGCATGTCCATAATCGTTGATCAACCACATGGGTTCATCCCAAAACCATAGATACCTCCCCATAAATAGAGAGGTATCGCACACTATAAAGAGATTCATCATCTTCTTTATCATTTGATACCATTATTCACGCATAGTGAATACACACACTAGGTTTGTTTAAATGTTACCTCGACTTTAGATACTCATTCTTATCTTGTGGTCCTTACCATTCTTGACGAGAAACCAAACAATATATCCATCCCATCCACTCATAAGGAAGTCCAATAAATACTGAAAAACGAGGTTCACCGGCCAGTCAAAAACTTTGCAAGAGGAACATCAGGTGAGGTTCATGCAACGCATGACCACGTCAACTTGCATACAACACTTTTCCAAGAGAAGCCCACACGGTTTCTTATAAGATCGAGCTGCGTGTCAGATTTCTAAATGTCAAAACCAACCCAATAAACTAGACAACATGATACAATAACACCTAATGGGCCAACAACATTTTCTTATGATAAGAACTAGGGGTGTTCATGGGTTGGGTAATACCCGAATAAACCGAAAACCGAAACCGAACCGAACTCGTAACCGAACCGAATTTGCTAAAACTGAACCGAACCGAATTATATATTCGGTTTTTGGTTCGGTTATGGTTTTAGCAATCTAAACCAAATATATATATATATATATATATATATATATATATATATATATATATATATATATATAAGAGGCGTGCCACGTCATTTAATCAAGAAAAGTCCATGTCATTGCCACGTAATTCATTTAGTCCAGTAAGCAGCTTTTTTGCCACCTCATAATTCCACCTAAGCATAATTTGAAATAAAATTGGAAAATTGGTTAAAAAAATCGTCATTTGCAAGATTTGAACATAGGATGTTGGAAATATTAACAAGCATGATAACCACTAGACCAATGCATGTTTTGAGTTATATCTTGCAAATCTAAATTTATAAATCTAAGAAATTAATTATATGAGATAAGTAGGAGAATCCCTACAACTTAGGTAAATCTAATCAAACATATAGATCTACGTAACAAACTCATAGGTCATTCATAATATATTTTTCTCAAAACACTAATATCCTTTTATCATGATCAACTTATTCGGCTTTTTTTCTTGCAGGGTTTCTAGAATCGATTCCAGAAGCTACAAGTTATACAAGATACTAATGTAGAAAATTATATGGAAAGTGAACAAATTAAAGTAACCCTAACAAGCACCCTTTATCTTAAAGTTAATCAATTTCTGTAATTGTGTTACAATTTAGGTGTTTGTTATTTGGAGTGATTTATCTTGCTTTTTCATGCACATGTGTGATAACCTTTTTAACGTTTTGCTTTTGTTCATGCAGATATATAATAGGGATGATTACAACGGAGGCTTACAAATGTGTTTTTGTTGATGGGAATAAAGTTCAGTTTATCTTGATCTCGATTTTGATTAGGTAATCATACATGTGCTTTCATGATAATAAATCTTTGAATGCAATCCATTCATGGTTTATAGTTAGATCGGTAAACAATGATGCTCACCTTTGAGTAAGAATATTTTGAAATACCACTAGGATTGAACTAGATATAGGATGTATTAAAGTAGTAACAAAAACTTTAATTAAGCATTCAACCTAAGTTGATAATTTAAACTTGAGCCATGCTTCAGACCAAATAGTTATAACATGTATTCAGTTAATAGATGTGCTTTTAGAGTCTGTGATAGTAAAGACTTTTTGTTTTATACAACATAGATATGTCGATGGGAAAAAGAGTATGTATCAAGGGTTTGTAGTAAATGCATAATTTTGTGCATATTCTTATGATAAATGGGCTATTTTATTATATTAATACATTTTCTTTATCTGAGATAATCATCTTCTAATAATAGCTCATACTAAAAATGTTTACTGATTTAAAAATGTATGCAATTTGAGCTAGATCTTTGTTTTTAATGGTTTCATGTATAACAATCACAAGTTTGACAAGACATTATAGAAGGGTTGATAGAAGCAATGGAAAGGGTTGGCCTTGATATGCGTTTTTCAGCTTTGGTAATTTAAGTTTCTGTTATAAGTTTTAAGTTTTAGTAATTTAAGTTTTGTGTTATAAGTTTTATGTTCAGATAATCAGATGTCTATGGTTTCCGTTTGATAATCAAATCTCTAAGTTTTATGTTATAAATTTGGTGTTATAAGTTTTTTTTGTTATGAGGTTTGTCTTTAGATAATAAGATCTCTATGGTTTCCGTTTGATTTGTTACTTATTAAGGAGACATCGTTATTGTATAATTGGGGAGTCCCATTATTTGGTTTATGCAAAATTTGTTTCCTTGAATAATTGTATGTACGAAATTGAGCTTGATGTTACTTCTCAAAAGCTGAGCGTTTACAATTTCTTATTTTGATGATTGTGTAATAGGGATTTGCAGAAGACGGAGAGAATCAAGAGTTGTAAAAACCGTCTTATGCGTCGTCTGGATAAATTACTATAAGAGCACCAATCATATCTCCTTATAAAAAGTTGAAAACGATCAAATATCTGGAGTCATCATCGTCTTCTCATGGAGTGTCGACAACAATTAGAATTAGAAGAACAGGAGCTCATTTGTATAGGGATGAAATCTATGGGATGAGGAAACTTTGGTATTTAGCTCTTTTTGTGAAATGTATGTTTGCTTACTTGGTCTTAATATAAGTGACGAATATGTTTGCTGTCAGCAGTCGTTTCCGGACACCTGAAGATTTCAAACGTTTAGTTGATAAAGCAAATGGTGATCACATTTTGATAATTGTTTATTGATCAATCATTGACCTTTATGCGTATTAATTTTCATGTTGACGTTATTAATTTTCAAATTTTCTTGATTTTTACGAAACAGGGCTTGGATTGCTAGTCATCATGGACATCGTTCATTCTTACTCAGCTGCAGATGAAATGGTTGGATTGTCACTCGTTGATGGATCAAATGACTGCTATTTCCATACTAGTAAGCGAGGACACCATAAGTTTTGGGGTACGCGAATGTTCAAATATGAAGACCTTGATGTTCTGCATTATTTTCTCTCGAATCTTAACTGGTAATGACCAAATATTATTTTTTGACGAGTATATACTGCAAGTTACTTTGTATTATAAATGTACAATCTTTCTTATTTTTTATAGGTGGGTAGTGGAGTACCATGTTGATGGTTTCAATTTTCATTCTCTTGCATCATTGATGTATACGCACAACGAGTTTGCCTCATTTACCGGTGATATGAATTAGTAAGCTGATGACGCTACACGCGTCGTTCGGGGTCAAAGGAACTTCCTTTTCATCGAGCAAGTTTTTCAACACCCTAGGCAGTGAACCCAATCGTTGTAGTGTAGTATTAGGGTAAGCCACAGGTATTGATATCGTTCTCTAGGGGAATAGGAATGCTAGTGAGAAGTTACTACGCTAAGGTTGGGGTTGAGGAAGATTGTTTTGTATTTTTATATTTTTATGAAATGGAAAGGTAAGAATCTCGGGTTTGAATTTGGGGGTTGGTATTGCTACCGATTAGTCTACTTATCTAATTATCTAATCTAAGGTGTATTTAGTCTATGTCTAATTATTGTGTGCTCGTATGATAGTTTAAAGATGTGTTTACTTAGGTTTTACTACTCCTTAATTATCTCCTATTGGTGGTTGAATTGTCACGTCCTTATTCCTAGTTGCGTTGTATGTCTAAGGTTGTAGGGTATGCGTTTCTCCCTAACTCTTTGAACTTACCAAAGGGTCTCGTCTACAAAACCCACTAGGGATAATAAACTCTTACTCTAAGGCTCTCTTTGGATGGTTTAGCTTACAACTACTCAAGGAGTCATATTATAAGGTTCACAAAGATTTAATCAAGCATTAAGTACACAACGAATGACCTATCGCATTACTAGATCATTAATCAACTAAGATAAGAGACAACCAATCAATATTCAATAATTAAGTTTCATATTCCTAAGCAAACACACAAGTAAATTAGCCGGACATGGAGAACATGCAAGCATACACACAAATAATAAAAGACATAATTGTATTAATGAAGTAAAACACTTATCTTGGTGTAAGATAGGGTTTGGAACCCTAAAATACTGTACAAGACATGCCTTGGTTCGGTTTAGGTTTTTACTCCAAAGACTACACACTAAATCTTGAAAAATTGGATTCTATATATAATATTACATATGCGACGGCGTCACCTTATGTTTTGTGACGCCGTGTCGCCGTCATTAGGGTTTCGTCTTGGCCACGTTAGACTTGCGACGGCGTCACCTTATGCTTGTGACGCGTCTCTTGACTTTCCGACGCCGTCTAGATTACATCTAGGTCGCCCGAGTTGCGACGGCCTACTCTTTTATAACTTGACGTCGTCACTTGAAATAGGAGTTTTGGATTACGTCCCGTCACAAAGTCCTCTCGACGTGTCGCATTAACACCGACGCCACCTTATGTTTTCGTGAGCTTTGAGTGTCTCGATTCGACTTTGGCCATTTCCTTCAGATATTCGCGCCTTTTCTTCCAAATAAGTGTCATTCCACATTTTGCCTTCAAGAGACCTAAAAGTGAAAAGGAACGATATTAAGCAATAACGGATACAAAAGTGATCAAATAAGGGCTTAAACGACCCTCAAAAGGTACCTTTAAAACCTTATCAAATATCCCTACACTTGGTATTTGCTTGTCCTCAAGCAAATGTGCTTTTAGCCAATTAATTTATAAGTTAGGGGTCATGAACCATTCATTCAAAACGGTCCACAACACATATAAGCCCAAGAAAGTCATAACAAGCACGGAAATCACATACTAGCACCTCACATGGGGTGTTTGGATACTCACATCTCTCTCGGTGTATATGAAATATAACAAATTGGAAATGGAAGATAAACACTCATTAACCGGTCCTAGTACATGGATTACCATAGGCTTGAGAATAGATCAAACCTCCATCGCTTTGGCGTAAGCACCTAGGAAAGACTATCAAAGAGGTCTTTAAAGGGTTGTAATGTTAGGCTTATGGTAGGAAACAAAGGGTTTGGTGGGATAGGCTATATAGTGGTGGCAAGTCAAAATCTCTTATGTTACAAGCATACGAAGAATAGCGTTGCTAAGCCAAGACTCGACACTCTAAACTCTAGTTAATCAAATAAACAAACATAAAATTAAAGGATAGATGTAGGATGGAAGCTCGTTTTTTTTTTTTTTTTTTTTTTTTTCATACACTTTTACTCTACCATCCTCTACGGTAACATCAAAATGATAGGGATTTATAGGCACATCCCTACACTAGAGTTTTTATTACTCTAACACTAATTTGACCCGAATTGAAAAGATCAAAACACTTGGGGTACATTATTACGCAAACAAAGGGAATTTGAATTTAACATTCCCTTCCCGTCATTTCATAAACTTTAACTTTTCCCATGAATCCCAATCATCCCAAAATCAGATACAAAGGATATGACTCGACTTAGCAACTCATGCAAGCAACCGGATAATTGAACTAAGGGTTTAGGGTGATAACAATAATGCACTAAAAGTGAGTGCATACAGGTGTGCTAAGGCAATTTAGGTGTATATTTGGGGTGGGTGTAAACAATGCTCTTCATTGATATTCGAAAACCGAAACATCACGAGAGCTGCGAAAAGGATAGGCTCGAGGGTTAACTAGGGGTATCGTGTACTAAAAATGAGTACAACGCAAAGGGTGGGGAAATTACTCAACCGATGTGGAAGAAGTAATTATATTACGGTATCAAACAAGGGTTATCCTAATGCCTCTTATCATTTAGTTATTCCTAACTACACAAGTGTAGTCTTACTAGCGATCTCGGGATGCATCACAAAACAAGTTCTAGAATCTAATATACTACCGGTTCACACTCTAAACATTAAAGATGAATTCTTTTAATTCCTACTAATCTAAGGGCGATCCTCACATTTTGGGTGGAATTTAGGTGGTAAAGGGTTTTTGTGCTAGTCATGCAACTTCCTATCCGTGAGACGCTTTTGTTAAGACTAATGGCCCACTCTTATATGTCATGAAAAATTTTAAATTTGGTGCCAAAATTACCCTAACCGAAATTTTCTCATGGTTTATTACACAAATACAATTGACAAAGCAAATAATCAAGGATAAGCATAGTTTCAAAGTTCCGCTTTATTTTCCTCCCACACTTAAACCGAACATTGTCCCCAATGTTCCCCGAAAGTATCAAAGTTATGATAATTGGAAGGTAATTAAAAACGAAAGAAACTAGTACTCCCCTGATTAGCTCGGTAGGATCCGTGTGTGAAGTAATGGTTAAATCCTTTCCAAGAAGAATTTATGCGTGAAAAGCTCCTTCCAATCTTATGTAACTTCTTCTTGATAAATTAAACCTGCACACTTGAAGAAAACAAACGAAACCTTCGCGTAAAATCGGCGGTAATAATATATATAAGACTCGATTTAAACTAGGATATAATGCTTGTGGAATGGATGTTTATAGAATTTCGAAAAATTAAGACCGGAGAATTCCAATTTTTTAAGTAGCTCGAAACGAGAAAAAAGTAACTGTTGTTTTACTCCTTCTCGACGCCGTCAGTTGCGATCCCGACGCATTCAAAGTTATCCCGACAAAACCGGTCTGCGATTTTCGGAAAAATTCGGAAAATTTACATCTTTAGAATCAGAAAATTTCGCAAAACATCCATTATGACTCGATACAAGCATTTGACTCGAACAAACACACACATATATCTTTTAATGAATTGTTATTCTCATGTTTACGTTTCCTTGAAAACGTGTGTAATCCTCCCTACACGTATCCCTTATGTAAAATACCTTTATATGCAATTAAGACGAGGTTAAAAACAAAATAAAGCATTTTTACAAAACTAAACATGAGAATAAACAATCAATAAAAGATATATGACACTAACAAGCAAACAATTAAGCATGGGTTGCCTCCCACGAAGCGCTTTTCTTTATTTAAGAGTCTTGTAGCTAGACTCGTAGTCGTGCTCCTACGTTACTTCATTACCGCCACCTTCTTCCTTCGCTTTCCCTTCGTCGAAAGGGTGAAGACGTTGTATGCTTACGTTGGATTCCTTGCCAACGTTATCTATTATGGTGACGGTTTTATCTTTTAAATTGGTTTCCTTCACTGTGAAAGGTCCAAACCATCTTGGTTTGTTTCTACCTCGTAATGCCCTTATCCGTGATTTGTAAAACTTGCTCGAAGAAAAGGAAGTTCCTTTGACCCCGAACGACGCGTGTAGCGTTATCAAGAAACTATAAGGCGACAATGAAACTGTCAAAGGGACCATACTTGTAATTTTTGTTATCTTTCCTGAAATAAGGCTCGGGGCTCATTTAACCTAGTAAACGAATGATTCATGACACGAGAGTTGTGCCATTGTTTTTAAAATAATATTTCCAACAAAAATGATATATAATACGACTCGTATCTCAAATTTGTTAAAACGATCGCTCCAATCGATGTTTCTCCAATTACGACGCATCGAGGAATTTACGAGTTGTCACAGCCTCACCTCCATAAAAGAAATCGCGCCCTCACGGTTCAATTCGAGTTACTCGTTGAGGTTTAAAAGAGGCGAGTGCATACACACGAGGATTCATCTTCACGTTCCCTACGTGAATTCAGGATCTTACTTACGAGTTTCTACGAACTTCGAAGATAGAGATGCGACTTTACTAAAGTCGCTCGATTTCATGGTCTACGGTTTTGATAGTTCAACGAAGTTTAAAGGTTCCAAAAGATTAGGATTTCCCAGAGGGATAACGATTGCCTCACTGGCGAGTCATCTCTTCCTATTACGCACGAAATGTCAAGAGCACTGTTGAGTCTTGACGATATGTCAAGGCTCTGAGCTACTAGTCTAACTTCAACAAGGATTTCGATACTATTGATATAACAAGGACTAAGCTTTCCCGTTTACTAAATGCTTTAGACATCCTCATGGTGAATCATTAAGCTTAACCTAGGTTATATCCTTGAAGTCAAAAGGTTTACGTTGTTTGTGTCTCCTAATAGTTTACGAGTAGTTTGCATATCCATCTCAACTCAGAACGGCCTCCTCGGCAGTTCTCAAATGGGTTCGGGGTTGATAGGTTGGGTATTTCCATTATTGCCCAACAATCAGGATCAGCACTTATGACCACAGAGGGTTCCTTATGGTGCCTTCAAAGCACTAAAGTGATAGTTATGGTTATAGGAGAACATGGCCAATGGAAGGTGTCTATCCCAACCATTGCCAGACTCGAGAGATGTCTATAAGAGAATTTGGCCAACGGAAGGTGTCTATCCCAACCATTGCCAATCTTGATGAGCACGCGACGTGTCTACTATTGCTTGGATAGTTTCTTCACTTCGGCCATTAGTCTGGAGATGATACACTGTAACTTATCCAGATTTGTTCTCTCGGCTCTAGGAAGTGATAGATGATACGTGAGTGATTGGCGATTTTCATGATCGGAAAATGATAGAAATTAGCACTTCCTAATGCACACGGTTTCCTTTTTGTGTGAAGAAATCTATTTGTTAGCTTTGGCCTTCCGATCGCACTTCCTCCTTAAAGAGGATCGGAAGAAGTTGAGGAAGGATTAGATGTGTACTAACAGAATGATTCTCTGATAGAGAAAGCGGACCAAGGGGAGCTTCCTTCCGATTGGAGTTCATAGTGGAAAGAAAGTAAGGATCTAGAGTTCGAAAGTAAGGACTACCTCATGGGAGCGAAGCCACTCTACCAGAGGGAGAGGATTGAGTACTCTCTCACCTCCATAAAAGAAGATAGAAGGATTCTCTAATGCCGCTATAACTACATGAGGAGAGACAAGCAAGGTCGTCCATACTTTCCATCTTGTTGAATAACGAGAGGTGAATGGGTTGGTTGGACTACCAACAACCACTCAGGTAAAGGCACGGGTCTACTTCTAAGGTTTCGTGTATGGTATAGTTTATCGATCGGCTAAGAGGACCGAAAGGATAGCAGGTGTTTCTTGAAGGGCGAGGGAATAGTTATGCGATTGTCCCAAGGAACACGTTCAGTTTACTCTTTAGGATTTCAAGATTTTCATCAGGCACGGAGTCTCTACTGGACGAGAAGTCTAGAAAGTTCAAAGTACGACTTTGTTAGAAAGAGTTGATTGCTACTAGCAATCAGTCGGTTAACTTAACATGATATCTAGTTTGGAAGCAAAGAGTATGACTCTGTGAAAATGTAGATAGGGGTGAATACGTTACCGTTTAAAAAACTTTAGATCTTTAGTATCAAATTGCTTATGAAGCTTGTTATAATATGAAAGTTCCAATTATTGTTTGTGACCAATATAAAGCATAGTAAACGAAGTTGTCACACAAGCATTAACATCAAACCACATCACAAGCAATAGCATAGTGCAATAATAAAAGTAAAGAGATAAAGAAAGGAAAGTGCAAACCGAACACGAGGATTTATAGTGGTTTGGTCACGGATCTCCTTTCCGCCCTATTCCACTCCCCGAGTACCCAACTCGAGAGTTACTTCACTAAATCAACAAGCTCCCTTCTCGACGGAGAAAACCTTACAATCGTCGCTTACACTTTTTCTGGTACAAAGCTAAATACCGGGTTCTAGTTCGAGGTAGAACCAACCTAACGTCCCCTATACAATATTTCTGACACTAAGCTAGATGTCGAGTTCTTTTACAAGGGTACAACCACTCCCATTATGTTTTATGGCCCAACATAACAAACCATGTGTTTTATGGCACAAACACATAAACCATCTAATCTAGTTTGGTGAAAGTGTTGTGATGATGCAATGATGTTTACAATAATGATCCATGACACAAATGTCTAATGGATATGAATAACTACTTCTAAATGAACTTCCATTGATGGGAAGCCTTCATGATGAAGATCACAAGTTCCCTAAACTTGTTGTGATAGATCTTCGGCTTGTGGTGAGTGGAGATGGCTAGATCTCCAAGCTTTCCTTGGTTGATCAAAATGTAGAGTATGATTACAACAAAGATGAATGTTAGAAGCATTATGATCATGATCATTAGGGTGTTTAATGTATGTTACTATATTGTTAATGATTGATCTAAATGTATGAAAGAAGGCGGAGAAGATGTGTTTTGAAGTGGTTAAGAAATGAGAAAACAATGGGCTTCTATTTATAGGCAAAAGGGAACAGCAGTGCCCACGGACAAAGGAACCAAAAAAAGGGTTCCGCCCTTTATAACTTTTGGTGCCGTGGGTGTCTTACAGAAAATCTAAAAAATATTTCTTCAAATCTTTCCAAGATATTACCAAATCTTACTAAGATCACATTTGATATATTGATTGACAATCTAACCAAAATATTCAAGAGATCTTCCAAGGATTTCAAAGATGATGATGTAATATGTATTTCTATTTTAGATTAAAAAGTTTATCAAAGTAAACTTGTAAAATGTATTATGTAACTAGTTAATTAAATGTCTAGTTACCTTTTGTAAAAATATCTAGTTGAGTGCATGTCAAAATAAAATGTATTTTATCAAGTGTAAGTAAACTTTTAGTATTTGTATGAATATTCTAGTTAGTTTACTTGTACGAATAAAAGTATATATTTGTTAGACATTTTACAAAAGATGTATTTGTATAAAATACTTGTGAATGAAAAATGTAAAATGAGGTTCGAAATAGAATGGTTAACCTATTAAAATACTTAGTGACTCTAAACGTATTTTAAACATCCTAAATGATTTGTTAATCGGTTTGATCATAATGCCACATAACAAACATGTATGAACCTGTGTTGTAACATACGAGGACTTGAGACATCGAGAGGTGTTGAATGTATGTTAAGACAAAGTGTGATTACAAGTAACTTGTACATTTTAAGTCATGTATTACAAGTTACATGTTTGTCATCAATCAAAACAAACGAGACTGTATAGATTAAATATCGTAATATTTGCACTAACAATCTCCCCCTTTTTGATGATGACAAAGATATGTAAACGTAATAGAAAGTAAAATGTAAAAGTTGCTTGTATCCTTACTACCTTTACATTACCTTCTCCGTTTACACTCTTCTCCCCCTTTTGTCGAAACAAAAGGGCGTGTCCTTGGAGTTTAACTTTATTTCTCCCTAAAAAGGTGAGTTTGCATCATCCCTAGTGAAGTTAAATTGTCGACTTCAATCCGTCCCTTGTTTGGTAACGGATCCATGGATCAAATTAAGAGGCTTAACCTACATCAAGGTTAGTTTTATGAAACAAAAATTATGAGAAATATATGAAAAAGAAAAATGCATAGCAATGTTAGCCTATTTTCTCCACATTTTATCAAAGCACAAATGCTTGTTGAAAAGTGAGAATTATGATAAATGCGTGCATGCTCCCCCTTGACGGTTGCTCCCCCTTGTTTGAGGCGTCAGGGTATGATTAAAAACCTACAAAACAAATATTAGTGTAAAACTATATTCGTTATTGGACGAGTAAGTGATATACAACAAAGTGTGTATAAGATGCATTCAATAAATTCTTGACGGAAGCTCCCCTTGCTCTAGGGCGTCAAGATGAACCTTCAAAATAAATATTAGTATAATAGAAGCTTTGTCTTTAGACAAATATGTCATATACAACCAAGTGTATAGACGATGCAATATGAGTGCTTAAAGGATATTCCTCCTTGTTCGAGGGTGTCAAGAAGCACCTAAAGTAAGAAAAATAATTGATGCAAACTTCATCCTTAGATGAGTAAGTTATATACAATCGAGTGTATATGATGATGAACCTACAATGAAAAACATTAGTGCAATATATTTCATCTTTTTTACAAAGAAAAATAAGATGTATATATGTGATATATAAATGACATTATCAAAGATCTCATGAAGTGTAGTCTCCTAATTACAATCATAAGAAAAGTGAGAATATAAAAAGCCTACAAAATAGTTCCTAGAAAGAAGATAGGAAGTGAAGTTGGAATATAAAGAGTTAAAGCTAGTGGTGATGGTAGATGACTCAAGATTTACAAAAGTAAGTTTTCGCTAATCCATGGTGGTGATGATTAGTGAAAGTGGTGATGGAAGGTGGTGGTGATAACGTAGAAAACTATTAAGGAGTTAGAAACTCGTATGTATAGCAAATAATATAAAAATATGGACTCATGCAATCCTTTCGTAATGTCAAGTGACCAAGACAAAGAGGAAAAAAATATGAATAGACATGAAGATAACTTCGTTCATTGATTGATACGAAAAAATGATCTATTCTAGGTGACAATGGGAGAGATAGTATTAACATGGTTTTGACCGACATAGAAAATTATGACATTGAAAATAAGTGAAGACAATATGTACCAAAAAAATACCTATATGAGGATGATAATGACATCATATGTCAAAGAGTTGGATAGACCAACGTGTTGAAAGAGTGTTAGGAATGGCGGTTTTGATTAATATATCGTTTGCACTGACAATGACATGCATGATATCTGTCAAGCGAGAGAAGAATAAGATCCTATGATGGTGTTCTAGATAGTGAAGTTGTAAGGTGCTAGTTTAAGGAAAATCCTAGATTTGTTGATTGTGGAGATATAGACATTTGTAAAACACATGATGCGTTTTTCACTTGATGAGGTATTGGTGCAAACTTGTGATATAAGGTTAAAAAGGTTGAACTAGTTGTGGTTTCGTGAACCGGTTTTGCCTAAGTGGTGTTTACCTATGTGTTGGTATTTTAGAGTCTAAGAGACATGAAATTTGACAAAAGACAATTATATGAATGGATTTCTCTCCCCCTTAATTGGTGGACATCCAACATAATGTGTAATGTATCAAATAAGGAATGACAACAAAGTGTTTAGGAGGTTATTCGGGTTAACGAAAGAGAAGAGCTTAGTGATGTTTTTCTAGATGATGGTTAGCATACAATGAACTTCATCCTTAAAGTCATGTACCTCTTCTCGATTAATACGAGATGATCGTATGATGAGGCATGTGGTTTCCTAATAGGAAGTGAAGAGGATTAGAGTATTGTTATAACTAAATAGTGATGGAGGTGATTTTTGGAAAGCGAAAGCAAAAATGAGATTTGGAAAGAGGTTGGTGGAATGATATGAAGATGTAATCCCAAATCACTAAATGTTGTATGTTCTAAAACTATATGCAAGTTTAAAGGGTCCTATAAAGCATATTACTAATCTACGTAGCAATAAGGGGATTATGAATATATAAAAGTTAGAACGAAGTAAGATAACAAATAATTTGTTATCAACCTACAAAACAAATTTGTTAGTGACAAAAGATATTAACATTATAGAAATCAAATGATAACATCTTATATAAGCAAAAAAAAACACATTGCATTAGTAGACAAGGAATCACCACACAAGATAGCATCAAAACAATCATATTATGCAAGAATACAACTTTATTCAAGACATTTCATTTTGAGATTGTTTTGTCGTAGACTTAGACGCTTAAGCATACTTGGCTATAAATAAACACAACAATATATGTGATTAATAAAAAGACTTCTAAAAGTTTGTCATACCAAAATCACTTTGACATATTATAAGTGCACATGTAGCAAGCAAATAGTGTGACAAAGACGCAAAAGAAGCAAGATAGGAGATTCATGCAAGCCATGTTTAAATTATAACATTTAGGAGCATGTATCATTTAGACCATCTTCTGCATAGATTTAAGGAATCTCAACAAAAGACAATGGCTTTCAAACATGGATACATCAATGACATATTATGAGTTCACAAATAACACATTAGCCATGCGAAACATTATATAGAGGACAAAAATTGCTTCAATCATAAATATCATGCAAATCATGTTTACGCTTAGCATTAAGTAGCATAAAGCATCACAAAGACAAAAACTTTCTAGGGTTTACACATTTGACAATTAATCAAGTAGGTATCAAACACCAAGAAAATGTCAAGACAATTGATCATTTTAAACAAGAACATGTAATCAACACATGTATGTGTAATGCAAGTGGTTTAAAATAAACTTAAAAGAGGAAAAGTCATATCTTCTACTTGTTTGATTGGTATTCCTAAGGCAAGGCAAACTATCACTATTTTAACACTTACTTTAGGCAAGTATAGGAAAACAGATTTTTCAAGTTGGAGAATGAATATGAGACTATTACTAGCGGTGCTCAATTAAGGCTAAACATGACCATTTTTACGGGTGATTCGACATACCCAACTTCTCTCCTAGAAGCAATTCAACCATTAGGTCAAATTGAGTTTCTAGTGCAATAAGTTCTCCAGTAGTCATTCTCATGTTAGAAAGATTGGAACTCCTACTTTTGCATATTAAAGTGTATAAAAGATGATAGTTTAACAATACTTGGCTTAATGTGACTTAACTAATATGCAATATAACTAAGGTGATGAAGATGTCATGTTATACACATGAATTTTAACAATGGTGTGTTGATAAACAATATGTTTTAATCTTGTGTTTAGAATCTAAGGTTGTAAGATCTAATGGATGACATCTTTTGTGTTGAGTTGAAATGTATACTTTAAATGTGATTTGATTATCTAAGACTAGGGAATGGAATATGTTAAATTAAGAACGTTCTCAAGAAAGCTCTTTGGAATTTTATTTAACAAGAATCTAAATAAGGTTACCAACTTCAATAGATCATGTGTATGTTCTAAAGATGTGTAGTTTTAACCTTGGATGTGCACAAGGTTTGAGCAAGGTTAGGTTATGATGTACGCTTGAAAGAAATGGATACAAATAGTATCTTTCAACAAATGAGATTATCGCATGGGATAAATTTATCATGCTTATGAATATAAGTATGACAAGATGTATTGGATACGCTAGTTCATAGAACTTGTAGATGTTTGTTTCAAGATCATTTAGCCAATGAGGTGTAATGAAATCTCTTGTAACACAACCATTTATGTCGCAAGGAGAGAATGATGCATAGGATATACACTATCCTTTTAACAAGATGAATACTTAATGCATGATTTCTTAGGCATAATATTTTTCAAAACATCATATTTTCCTAAATGAAGATATGAAGCCAAAGTGTTTGAATCGGATAGTCCCATCTAAATATACTTGGTCTCAAGATTATATTCACTAGATGATGACAAGAGGAATTCATTCGAGTTTCTTATGTATACTCCTCAAGAGCCATTGTTGCTTGGGGTTTATGATGTTGGCTTTGAGATTGCATTTTAACATATGTTGTTAAGATGTTGATTTGGGGTTTAACGAAATTTATGCAGAAGTTTAACGACAAAGTATTACTAATACTTTGATAATTTGCGAAGGTAGTACTACTTATACCTAGTGGAAATTGACAAAAATTACCAAGAGCACCATGCTTATTTGATAGTTGAGGTTCTAGCCATAATGAATTATCTAAGTCCTCAAAGGTGGGAAAGTATGGTTGAGTTTGTTCAAACGTGCATTTGATTCAGTACAAGTGTTGGACACAAGGGATTTTTGAGCAATACACTCAACGAATTCAAATGATGGTAAGGATGGTGGATTGGTTGATCTAGGTGGTAGGTCTCTAGTGTCTAAATAAGGATGTGGTGATGTAGGGGTTTGTTGTGCTATGGGAGTACTTAGGTTGATTATTTGTCCATAGATGTTGAACACAAAAGTACGGATACAAATTCTTATGGTTCATTGGTTGGTACAACTAGTGGGTGAAGTACTTGAAGTTTTGGTCATGTCTATAGCTTGAGGTATAGGTTCATCTTACGTTTGGTTTAAAGGATGCTCTGGAAGTTCATGAGCAACACGCTTAATGGTGCCAAAGATGGAAGAGGATAGTAGGTGTCAAAGAGGATAAGTGGCACAATGGGTTGTTTGTTTTGGATAAGTGTTTGATTCATTTTAGGATTAGTGTTTCAACATGTGTTGCTAAAATACTTGGGTGTTGATTTTTCTGATATGACTTTTAATGACTACAATCGAAGTCATATACTTGAATATTTCGGATGAAATACTTAAGTTGTCAATCCTAATTTGTTGAGATTATAAAGCTTAGATTGAACTCAAGGATAACAAGACTTGATAATATATCTTTAACATACGTGTGAGTTATGACTCGATGTAAATACTTATCGTCTTGAAGGATGACACATTATTTTCATGTTAACCAAGTGAGGCAATACATGTAGATACAAAACAATATCTATATTCATGTGTTAGACTTGTGTATGATATCTTTGCAAATAATGAGTCCAGATTTGTTAGTCTCGGTAAGTCATCTAAGTCATCCGCAAACGGGTGAGGAGATGTTGGTGGTGTTGCACAAAGTTTGATAGGTACAAGTTTTGGAGACTTTGGTAGTGAAGGTGTTTTGGATGGTTGTGAAGTAGTCATAATGGTGGGTGATTTTGGTGGTGGATTTGGAGTACTTAAGTTTAGAAAGTTCACATCTTGAATGGGTGATGAGATGTTGAGAGGTAACGAGTCTGAGGAAGAAGAGTTCAAGTTAATGAATCAACAAGATCGAATGCTAATCCTAGTGGTTTTCTTAAGTGGCTTATTTGAGGTTGAGGATTTAGTCATTTTGACTTTGCTTTAAGAAATGCTAAGCTTAAGGAAAAGTAACATTGAAGGTGTGAAAATGACCATCTTGAATGTGTTGATTTATGGAACTAAGGATTCACGGAGAGATGTGTTTTATTTGATGTTAATCCATAGAAAGATGGTAGTTTCTAATGAGATGGAAGTGTCTAAGATCATGTCAAACATCCTAAGTTAATCCATTGAGGATGTGTTGAGTGAGATATGAAAGATATGCATTAACAACTATCCTAGAAACGAAATTTGGTAAATTAGATTACGGGTTTTAGTAAAATTCAACAACTTACCTGTAGGATCCACGGCACCAATTTTTTACACAGGCGGAACCAAAATAATGGTTCCGTCTAGTCACCCTGTACAGGTTTAGCGGTACCAAAATCCATAACAGACGGAACCAAATAAATGGTGTCATCTGGTCCGTGGAGACCAGAAATCTTCACAGACCCCATTTTTAAGTATCGGGGACTTTTCCGAAACCTGAAGTTTTTCTTAAAACATGTGACATTAATTATTTCTAGTTAGAAAAAGTCGATAACACATATACAAACATAGTGGAGCATAGAATTTGACCAAGGGCTAACGATTTTCACATAAAAGTGAAAATGGGTAAAATTTGATAACACACTTGTGCTATCCCCCTGCATGAACCGGTTAGCATATATCAATGTTTTAAGTTAGTTTATCATCCTACGAAGCGAAAACACATAAATTACATCATACAACATTGTTTTTGTCCTTGTACCAAACACTCTCTTAAAACCTCTATTTTTCAAAGTACTTGACTAATTTACTTAGTACTCATTGCTGATTGAGTTATGACATTTCATAAGTTATGCGAGATTTTAGTATAACCTATGCAAAGAAAGTTATCTAATTCTACAAGCGATGGTAAAACAATTTTCCAACTTAGTGCACAAAATCTAGCAAATGTTCTATTGTGCATAAACAAGAAATCGTCAAACAAGCGAATAAATAACATGGCAAGATTGACACTTATATTATCTAAACAAACAAGTGTAACCAACAATTTGAAAATAAGCAAGCAACATATATGCAAACAACATAAACAAGTGGTCATTTAGCATAACATAACAAGAAAAACACTTTTCGCCATTTTGCGTTTAAATATGACGATGTATACCAAGCTTGATTAGTTTCCTTTAAATATATTACCAAATTATTTAGTTTCAAAAGAAATTGTATCAAAGTTCTAAGATACCAACTTAGATTGCTTGATTCAAAATTTTGAGTTTTTATGTTAAAGCGAAACTTAATATCTTAGACATACTATAGTATTTGGTCTATTTCACTTATTTAAAATTAGACTCAGGACATGAGAGTATTTTTAAATAAAAGTAGACTCAATTCCCTTTAAAATGATAGGTGGATCGACTTGTACGGACTTACGGTTAATTAGTTATGATTTTTTTGAAGTTGGCCAAAAACTGCATACTGTACAAACGGACTCCAAGGAACCAAATTTAGGGTTCCGCCCTTTATATGATTTGGTTCCGTGGTCCTCTGAGACAGATTCATCAAAACTAGTATTTTGACATAGAGAAAACGTGTGTGACTTACTAGATTTGATAGTAAACATATAATACACATATTTAACAACATTTCTACTTATGTAACTTATCTTAAACATTTTCGGAGGTGATTTTTCAACTAAATTTATAGTTATCCCAAACACTCCTCTTAAAATCATATTTCTTTGTAAATTTTCTATAAGCACACAATACAATACTTATAAGTTCTTTCAAGAAACTTTTATTTTATTTTTCAAGAAAACCTTCAAGCTTGTATACAAAGTTACATTTAACAATAAATTTTCTAAGTATAATTAGCAAAGCATTTTTCATATTATTTTTCGCTTCAATGGTAATTTGATACATGGATCGTACTTTATTTTAAAAACCATTTGTTTTGAAAATAAGAGCTACGTGGCTCTGATGCCAATTGTGAAAACGTAGAGGGGGTGAATACGTTACCATTTAAAAAACTTTATATCTTTAGTATCAAATCGCATATGAAGCTTGTTATAATATGAAAGTTCCAATTATTGTTTGTGACAAATATAAAGCATAGTAAACCAAGTTGTCACACAAGCATTAACATTAAACCACATCACAAGCAATAGCATAGTGCAATAATAAAAGTAAAGAGATAAAGAAAGGAAAGTGCAAACCGAACACGAGGATTTATAGTGGTTCGATCACGGATCTCCTTTCCACCCTACTCCACTCCCCGAGTACCCAACTCGAGAGTTACTTCACTAAATCAACAAGCTCCCTTCTCGGCGGAGAAAATCTTACAATCTTCGCTTACACTTTTTCCGGTACAAAGCTAAATATTGGGTTCTAGTTCGAGGTAGAACCAACCTAACGTCGCCTATACAATATTTCCGACACTAAGCTAGATGTCGAGTTCTTTTACAAGGGTACAACCACTCCCATTATGTTTTATGGCCCAAGATAACAAACCTTGTGTTTTATGGCACAAACACATAAACCATCTAATCTAGTTTGGTGAAAGTGTTGTGATGATGCAATGATGTTTACAATAATGATCCATGACACAAATGTCTAATGGATATGAATAACTACTTCTAAATGAACTTCCATTGATGGGAAGCCTTCATGATGAAGATCACAAGTTCCCTAAACTTGTTGTGATAGATCTTCGACTTGTGGTGAGTAGGGATGGCTAGATCTCCAAGCTTTCCTTGGTTGATCAAAATGTAGAGTATGCTTACAACAAAGATGAATGTTAGAAGCATTATGATCATGATCATTAGGGTGTTTAATGTATGTTACTACATTGTTAATGATTGATCTAAATGTATGCAAGAAGGTGGAGAAGATGTGTTTTGAAGTGGTTAAGAAATGAGAAAACAATGGGCTTTATTTATAGGTAAAGGAACAAGAATGCCACGGACCAAGGAACCAAAAAAGGGTTCCGCCCTTTATAACTTTTGGTGTCGTGGGTGTCGATGAAAATCTAAAAATCTTTCTTCAAATATTTCCAAGATGTTACCAAATCTTACTAAGATCACATTTGATATATTGATTGACAATCTAACCAAAATATTCAAGAGATCTTCCAAAGATTTCAAAGATGATGATGTAATATGTATTTCTATTTTAGATTAAAAAGTTTATCAAAGTAAACTTGTAAAATGTATTATGTAACTAGTTAATAAAATGTCTAGTTACCTTTTGTAAAAATATCTAGTTGTGTGCTTGTCAAAATGAAATGTATTTTGTCAAGTGTAAGTAAACTTTTAGTACTTGTATGAATATTATAGTTAGTTTACTTGTACAAATAAAATTATATATTTGTTAGACATTTTACAAAAGATGTATTTGTATAAAATACTTATGAATGCAAAATGTAAAATGAGGTTCGAAATAGAATGGTTAACCTATTAAAATACTTAGTGACTCTAAACGTATTTTAAATATTCTAAATGATTTGTTAATGGGTTTGATCATAATGCCACATAACAAACATGTACGAACCTGTGTTGTAACATATGAGGACTTGAGACATCGAGAGGTGTTGAATGTATGTTGAGACAAAGCGTGATTACAAGTAACTTGTACATTTTACGTTATGTATTACAAGTTACATGTTTGTCATCAATCAAAACAAACGAGACTGTATAGATTAAATATCGTAATATTTGCACTAACAGACTCCTAAAGAGAGTATTTATTACTAACCGCATAAGGGTTCAATATTCAAATCCAGGATCATAATTTATAAAAGAGGTTCGACTATCGATCGGTATCAAATCAATTTCCTTAACACGAGTAAATGTCAACGGCTCTAAGTTCGCATCGATGGAGTATGAGGTACGACATTATAGAAAACACAGGTAGTGCTACCATCGGTGGTATGACGTCAGCAGATTATTGTTGATAAAACAAATTTGAGGGTTCAACGTTGTTAGAGCAACATTGACGGAACAATATCTACAGGATAACCTCGGTGAACAACTTCACTAAAACAAGTTGCTAGAACGTTATCGATAGGGGTACCTAACTAGAGGATAAGGTACAACAGCTTTAAGGAAAAGTTACAACTGTGAGTAGTTCTACGAATAGCAAAATTACATGTCAGACACAAGAATGTCGGGATTCTGTTACACTTTAACTCTTAGATTATGCTGTCATCTCAAAAGGATTATGCTTTTTCGGTTTAACCATCATAACTGATATTGGTTTTACGAGCCTTCTGGCAACAACAAGTTATTGGCTTTAATGCATAATGCCATAATATATAAAATTAAGTTATCTAAATAACAGTTACATAATTTAGCCAAGATTGGTAAAAAGGACATAATGCTTCTACTTGGTTGTAAATAGAAGTAGTAGAACTTTACTGTGATATGTACTTTAAAAATCGATGGGTTGGCAATTTCACCATAACAAACATATTACTTTGATTCCTGTCACTTTCATTGCAGAAATTCATTACCCTTGGACTGATCGAGGAGGTTTCTGAGCGAAATCCCCGGTAGTAATTGGAGCACTCTGGCATCTACTTTATTTCTTTCATTTTTTCATAATCAGATAGTTGGTTTCCATGGACATCTAATTAACTAATCTTTTTGGGTTGGCAGGGTTACAAAGATAGACTAAGTGATAATAGGTTCCATGGTGGTGATGACTTGATTCACTAAAAATTGTCATCTACCAATTTCTCTTATAATGTTAAAAGACTCTTGCACCCTTGCAACATTTCAGTGGAGAGCAACCGAAGAGTTGTGTGATCACCTCACCAAGGAAATTAAATGTAACGGAAATTGACACATATGATGAGCACAAAATAGCCATGGATTTTTCACTTGCGGCATGTGCAAACAGTCTTAACTATGTACGATTTTTTATGCATAATGCCATAGTATATGAAATTAAGTTATCTAAATAACAGTTACTTAATTTAGCCAAGATTTGTGAAGGGGACATAATGCTTCTACTTGGTTGCAAATATAAGTTAGAATTTTATATCATGTGTTTAGGCTTAGGATTCAAGATCAAAATAGGTGGTGTTGTTGATTTAATTTTAGTGGGATACCATTTATCTTTTTGTGTGTATTTTCACTTTATTATTTAATTTGGTTTACTTCCTTATCCTTAATATATGATTTTAATCTGACTAACTTTAAAGAAACTTGGACAAAAAGTTATCCGGGTCAACCCGAGACACGCACAATGAACACAAATGTTACACATTTTGACTGAATACTTTTTTACTTAGCACCTCTAAAAATTATGGTTAGTGGTTAACCAACTTAACTTGGTTCAATGAATTTCAACATCTTTTTCTGTTTGTACTCGGTTGAAGCAACCAGAATGTAGGATTGAGTAACAAGGAATTGACATAAGCTATAGAGCCAAGAACAAAACATTCAGCTTTGCTTTTCCTAATTGTACTTACCTTTTATGTTCTCTTTCTTGATTAGTACAACTAACATTCACACTAATCACTTGCATTCATACTTGTGTTCATTTTACTTCCTATGTATGTTAATCAAGAGTGGAAAAGACGCTTTAGCTAAACAACTAAGGATGATAGTTTTTTTTTTTTTTTTTTTTTCATATTACTTTTTAGTATAAATTTGATCAACTAAATAATAAAAATAAAACCACAAGTCATACCCGTCCATCGGACGAGTTTTGACACTAGTATGTATGTATGTATATATATATATATATATATATATATATATATATATATATATATATATATAGGAGGCGTTATTGCAGATACACCTTTAAAGTGAAAACAATAGGTACACTTGTGGACCGTTAGATCGCTTGATTGATAAAGATTAAATTTAATTAAATGAGTGGCTAAATTGTAATAAAATCGAAAAGTGGTGGCATTATGTATCAATTTAATAGAATTAAATTTTCTTTTAATACTTTATTTTTGCTATTTGATTTTGAAAACTTTCTTTTGACTTTCTCTTAAATATTTTGATAGCTTTTGACTAATTCTCGATCATGACTTTTGTGAGTTCTTCACATTTTATTTACTTTGTGTCAACCAAATCCGTTCATGTTGTTTTTTTCCGTCCCACTTTTTACATAATTTTCACACATTTTTTGACACATTTTATTTTATACACTAATATTTTGACAAATTTCTTTTGACATATTTTTAGTGACACGTAGTTCAATGATACATTTGACCACTATATTTTTGAAGCTCTTCATTTTGTGATGCATTTCTAGCGGCACGTAAGTTTTTTTGATACATATCTAGTGACACACTTAATCGTTTAATACATTAGTAGTGATACAATAGCTTTTTGTTTACGCATTTTTATTGACATACTATTATTTTTTACACACATAGTTTCTTGATACATTTCAAGTGATAAACTAGGTTTTTCAACACAATTTAATTTAATTATACATTTTAAGTGACACAACTAGTTTATTGATACATTCACTACTGTTACATGAAACAAGTGCAAGACGCCACCATATCCAGCGATCAGATTTCCACCATATGCAAAGCAATCCAAGATTAACGTCGACATTATTACTGTTACATGAAATAAGTGCAAGACACCAAGACCATTGTTAAGATCCATTTGTAGGTTACTATCAACCATTTTTAATGTAAAGGAATTGAAGAGTTAGGGATATTATTAGAAAAGTATGTATCAGGTCTACAATGATCCGTATATCAAAATTAACAAAACCAGATGTGTCCAATCCAACCTATCCATTCACTTATCTATTTCGAAACCTATCTGGTTACGCAAACACCTCGAACACCACGAATAGGAGGCGTATCTGATAACATTTCTCGGATAAAGCATTACGCAGGCAACAAAGATTGGTGTGCCGAGGTCTGCAAATTCTACATTTCTTTTACTGATACGCCTTTAAGCCTCATTCACCTAAAAATCAATCAGCAACACGCATTAACACCAAATGTAGACAAAAGTACTAATACACCAAAGTCGCGATAAACAAATATTTGATGGTTAATATCCTTAATTTATAGGAGTTTACATATAATCAGGCACTTATAGTTCAAGTTTGATACTAATTTCGAGCGCCAAAATTTATTGCTCCTATTAAAATATATCTTGGTTAAACTTATGTTTAACCTTAACAAAAACAATATCCAGCCAAAAAATCATAAGTTCATTAATATGTCATGCAGCCAACACAAATTATACTACGCACTATTTAAATATATAGTCCCAACAGTGTGACATAGATTTGTGGTGCCGAAAATTAACAACCAATTGTAAAATGGTTAGTTGTCAGAAATCCTTAAATCCTTAACAAGCAATTCCTTAACAGTTAGTTTCCTAGAATCCTTAACAAGCAATTGTAAAATAGCAATTAACCACAAGCTCATAAAACAAATACACAATAATAAATCATTAAATCCTTAAATCCTTAATCAATAATACAATAAACAACCATGAATGTATCAACTGTTATATAGTATCATATTAAGCATGCATCATCTGACACAAATAATAATCAAATGCCCACTTTTACATTGTAAGCACAATGAACTAATACATACTAGTATATATTTCCTTATGTTTGTTTTTTTAGATCGACCATTAGTTCTAATCATCGGTTGGTGTAGATCGAATACGCGGCAATTTTTTAACTATATTCACTCCTGATATGAAAACCGTTTGAAACCCGAACCTTAGCGGAAAAGGTTGTGCATCAGCGATTTATAGAAAGCCAAGGAGACATGGCGGCTAGGGTTTTTGCCACATCTGTAGTCTCTATTGAGATTTGTAATCTATTCATATCCATTTAATGGTTCAAACCCAGATTCCGGAAAGGTTAACAATGGTTAAGGTTCCGTAAGACAACTATTTTTCCGGGGATTGTCACGATCGTAGTAGAGGCGGGTAATGACGAAATGGCCGGAATATGGGAGGGAGGTGGGATGAATTTTCTGTTGAGAGGAAATGAGAATGGGTGGGGTTATATTTGAGAGAAAGAGGAACAAGAGGTTTTGTAGGCATATTGAATTGGTTTTAGCAGGAAAATAGGATTAGTTCAAATACTGTAATACCCTTTTAATTTATTTAAAAATCTTTTAACTAAATCAAAATTGCATACTTGGCATCACTTTATTGGTGCCTATTATAACTTATTTAAAAGTGTTCATCATATATATATATATATATATATATATATATATATATATATATATATATATATATATATATATATATATATATATATATATATATATAAAATTAAAACTCTTTAAATATAACATTTTTAAGCTTTATTTTTTTTCTTTCTAAAAATCTTATAAATAAATGAATAAATAATTAAATATATGTAATTCGGGTTATTTGGTTTGGTTTTCGGTTATGGGGGTTTGGTTTCCGGTTATTCGGTTCGGTTGAATCAATTTAAATTCGGTTCGGTTCGGTTCTCGGTTATACTCAGAAAAAAAATTTAACCGAACTAACCGAACCGAACAAACCGAACAACCCGATAACCGAACCGATGAACACCCTAAGGCTAATGCTAATGGATGGTTACTTGCTCGGTTGGTTGCCCCCAACTGAGTAGTCGACCGCGTTGTCTTTGCTAGCCCAACCAAACACGATCGATCAAACACCAACTTTTTCATTTACTCGGTTTGTCACCAACCGAGTAAATATGCACACCTCTCATGAATTTTTGAACGTTGGGTTGCTTTATAGGCTTATCCGCTTACTTTTATATAGAAAAAAATTAAGCAAAATTTAAAAAAGCAAATCCCAAAGGCTCATTAGTTGTTGATAAGTTAATGGAATCTTTTTGATGTTTTGGGGAAAATGAAGGATGAGCGGTAGTTCTGAAGAGGATGGAGATGAGTATCATTTGGAAGAAGAAAATGCTAAAGAGGATGAAGGAACATTTTTGCTTTATTTAGTTGTTGATTTGATTTTGCTATTTTTTATGTTTCTACAATGTAATATAATATAGTGAAAACATGTGAAACGTGTCCTCTTACAAATCACCCTTTCTTCTTTTTAGTTTGATTTGTTTGCTTTATTGAATGATACTTTATTAAAAAATAATAATAAATAAATAAATAAAAAATAAAAAATAGTTTACATTTACATTTGTATTTTTGTTTTGTTTTTTTTAATGTGTTGATTTTTGAATGTGGTGATTTTTGAAGATCGAATACCTACAAAGCAAAAAATATTGAAAACATGAGTGTTTTTATCGTAATGTTTTTTTAGTTGCATTGTTATCGTAATGTTTTTTTTTTTTTTTTTTTTTTTTTTTTTTAAGTTGAATTGTTATTGTAATGTTTTAATTATGAATGAAATTTTAGTTTAAAAAAATTTACTATCGTCATTGTGGTCACCACTAGTAAAGTTATTGTTGGGTGTAGCCCCGGAAAGAAAATCGATGCAACATCGACGCTCGGCTTCTCGAGTCGAAAAGCGAAGAGGAAAGAAAGAACTGAAAGTTTTGTGTTTTGAGTCTTTTTAAAGGAGGAAAAGGAAACGAAAGGAAATAGAGAGAAGATTTGATAAGAAATCTTCCTCCCACTGGGAGGAAAGTGAAAATGTAATCATATATCATAGAAAGACTAATATACCCTTTTTAAAACATTTGACATTAATAATTAAAGGGCATATATGTAATTTGGCCAACTTATTTTCCTTTTCCTCTCACTCAAGAATACGACACATTCCTTTTTCTTTCCTCTATCTCAAGAACATAACAATTAACACTTACTTTCCTTTTCCATTTCTTTTCCCTTTCCTATTCTTTTCCATTTCCCTTCCTTAAAAACTCGGAACCGAAGCGCCAAGTGACAAAAAAAAGCATTACAATATTTCATGTTACCACAAGACGGTGATGACGATTCTAAACCCTAAGAAAACTAATCTACTTACAGCCCGCCCAATGTAAACCCATCAGTCCATCCATCCATAAAAGGAAGACGAAAAGAGGGAATTGAGGAAGCGGGAAATGAAAATGGAAAAAGAAAAAGAAAAAGAGCAGCTTTTGGCGATGGGTTTCTCCGACGAATTAATCACCCAAGCCCTCTCAGCCACCGGTGGAAATTCACTTTCTGATGCCACTGAATGGATTCTCAACAATCAATCTTCAATTTCATCTCCCACCACTACCACTCAACCCAAAATCAACCGCTTCTTCTCTTTCGACAACAAAAACACAAAATCACCCAAACAACAACCACCTCAAGAACAAACAGTTGGTAGTACTAAAAAAAGAAAACAACCTTCTCGAAGCGAAAAGCCCCTATCAGAGCGAATGCGTCCCCGCACAATCAACGACATAATAGGACAAGACCATCTCCTCTCCGAAAAGTCGTCTTTCCTTCGATCAGCTGTCGAGGCCAATCGCCTGCCTTCCTTTATCCTTTGGGGCCCACCTGGTACTGGTAAGACTTCTATCGGTCGCGCCATTGTTAATTCTTCTTCTTTAAGTTCATCCTATCGCTTTGTTTCTTTGTCTGCTGTTACTGCTGGTGTTAAGGATGTTAGGATGTTGTAGACGAGGCGAGAAGAATTAAGAAAAATGGTATCAATAGTGTCAGGACCGTGTTGTTTGTTGATGAGGTTCATAGGTTTAATAAGTCGCAGTTGGATTCCTTTTGCCGGTTATTGAGGATGGTAGTATTGTCTTTATTGGTGCTACTACTGAGAACCCTCGTTTCATTTAATTACGCCTTTGTTGTCTTGTAGAGTGCTTACGCTTAATTTGCTTCAACCGGGTCATATTGCTACTATTCTGAAACGTGCTAGGGATGATCGTGACAATGGGTTGGTTTGTAGTTTAGGGTTTATGCCGAAAGAGATTGAAGTTAGTGATGAGGTTGTTGAGTATTTGTCGCAGCATTGTGATGGAGATGCGCGTGTGGCGCTTAATGCTTTGGAAATATCGGCTATTACTGCTGCTGCACGCATAGGTTACAATGGGAATGTATTGGATTTGGATAAAAGTGTTGATGTTGTTTTGAGTATGACTATAGATGATGCAAAACAAGCATTGCAAAGTAAGCATCTTTCTTATGACAAAGACGGTGAACAGCATTACAATCTTATAAGTGCATTACATAAGTCGATGAGAGGAAGTGATGCAAATGCATCGATTTATTGGCTGGCGAGGATGTTGGAAGCTGGAGAACAGCCGCTTTACATTGCACGGCGACTTGTACAATTTTCAAGTGAAGATGTTGGATTGGCTGACCCTTTAGCTCTCCCGCAGGCTGTTTCTTGTTATCAGGCGTGTCATTTTCTTGGTATGCCAGAGTGCAGTGTTAACTTAGCACAGTGTGTTGCCTATTTAGCGCTTGCTCCAAAATCAATAGCTGTGTACACAGCATTACAGGCTGCCACAAAGGCTGTGAAAGATTCAGTTGGGCAAAATGAGGGCGTGCCTTTGCATCTGAGAAATGCGCCTACTAAGTTGATGAAAGAGTTAGGGTATGCGAAAGGTTATATCTATACTCCCGATAATCCATCTGCTGTCCAGTCATTTCTCCCACCTTCCCTTCAAGGTTCTAAGTTCCCACTGGCCTGCTGCAGATATATAGATAAGCTCAATCAAGTCTCAATAGATTGGCGGATATGGGAGGTTGTAAGTCTTAAGTAACCTAGACAGCACGCAGTTAGATTAGATGACATTTCCTTATGATATGCGGGTATGCTTTTGTTTCATTTTTTGTGAATGATGCTTTGTTTGAAGCTGGAAATGACTAATCTCCTTTTGATAACTGCATGTAAAGAAATACAATGGCTGATTAAAAAGCAAGTGAAATGTTCTTAGTCTTGGTATTTATATATTTTCAGCTGATCAGGGATGTGATATTATCTTTATAAATGTGCCTTTTGGAGCTTATTGTGATCCACATGGGATAAGTATCGATATTGACTTTTAGAATCATGTCTTTTTAGCAAGACAATGTCTATCTAACTAACCAGAGTACCAGACTACTCAACAGAGTTCGAATGGAATATGTTGTTACTAATTTTAGATTTTATTCACACATGATTTTAGTTCCATATGTGACATTAAACTAGGGATGAGCAAAGAACCAAAGAACCAAACCGGACCAATTCTTGATTTTGAGATTTTCCGGTTCTTGGGTCGGTTCCACGGTTCTCGGTTCCGAATCAAATACCCAATCCCAACCTATATAATAGAGTGTTTTAATGATGACATGGCAAGAATTAATGCCATGTGTACAAAAAATGCCACGTGGAAAGTGTGACATGGCACTAAGGGCTTGTTTGTTTAATTTTTCATTGTCATGTTAATTAACAAATGACTTAATGTGGAGGACCTCACTTTTATCACTTTTATATGACTTAATAAATTAAGTTTTTTTCATATTAAGTCAATTAAGTCAGATTCAAACACCACCCAAGATTTAAAATTATTTTGACTCATTCTCATTCATTTGGAAACCCCTAATTTTACTCCTTCCATCTTTTCCTTTCAATTGAATCCGAACAAAACCAACACCAACAATTCCTTCCAACATTTCACTAAATCAAATCCATAAGAAAAAAGTTTGCCAATAACTCATCCCACTGCTCCTATCAAATGGATTAGAAACAAAACAACATCGAGAAAATCTAAAACCTTTTCCACTAAATTAAATCCAAAATCATATGATCGATACAAGCGATTTGTACAATAAAATTATGCAACACGTAATATCAAATGCATTTTTCTTGAATTCGGGATTTATTGATAAACATCGATAAATTAACTAAATTTTCTAGTAGTTCATCTAATGCTAAATGTTTAACGCCACACGCTCTAAAATGCTTGTTGCCAAATACAATCTTAGCTTTGAGTTACATTGAATAAACCATGGTAGTATAATCATTTCAAAACTATCCAACAACCATTATATTCTTTTGTTTGTATCAATTTATTTTTCCTATTTAACATATGAACTTTTAATAATTTCTATTGTGTATCATAAAATTTTAATAAATTCTATTGTGTGTGTCATTATGATGAAATTATAACGCACTATTTAATCCTATTTTACAAAAGTAGTACATGTCACTACAATCTATGTTATTGTTATACAACCCAATGACTTACAAAGCCTAAGTTGTCATACTAATACCACAAAACACAAAAGAGAACCATTTATCACAAGAGCTAGACATCTGATTACATCACGAAAACCACATAATGAAGAAAAAGACCCGCTAACCATCGACACAACTTCCATTTAGAGACATTAGCTTTTATAGTTAAAAGGTCAACTTGAGCATGTTGTAGCACCTTTAATCTCGATCCTTGACCTCAATAGGCCAGGAATGATGATTGTTGCACGTACACAGATAGGTGGGTCAAACCACCCAACAAATCGACATCATGATCCCTAAACAATGAAAAATAACAACTTGTTAATATACTACCACCACATTACTTTATTTTTAAGAAATATGACTATAACTATAAAGATCTAAAAATGTACGTACCGGTTGTGGACATGCATAGAACCTTCTTCCCGGTTGTTTCGACCATTTTTTTTTTTTTTTTTTTTTTTTTTCGTGTCTTGATTACGGCTTGTCAACACATCACAGTGGACCCTTTGGGATTGTCGGTGAGGTAGAAAGTGTTAGGTAAGTTTTAATAGAAAAAGGGAAATTGGCAAGAAGCGTAATAGTTATTATCGAGGTAAAGGACCATTTTCTCACATGAATTGCTCATGGTGGTGTTAATGCATATCGATTGCGGTGTTTAGTCAAAGGGTCGTAGATGATGCAAAAAATAAACAGCATGGACGGTGGGCTTTATTGTGAATTTACGACGAAACTAGTAATTTTTTAGACGACCTTAAGGACGAACGGTGTAATCTTAATGATGTGATTTAGATGATTATACAATTAACAATTCACTACTATAAACTAGAAGGGTATCCGCGCAATGCGACGGCGGGTACCCGGTGACTATAATGTGCAAGATCCCAACCATGGCAACATCTAATGTGCAAGATCCTTTTGGATTTGATACAGGTGATGTAATCCCTAGCCACATGGATACCATGGGTAGCTCGATGATATCCCTAGTCCAACTAGGATTGAAATGAGTCAATGCCCTCAAGCACTCTCCTAGAAGCAATGTTGCAAAATCGGTCAACTCGACCGATTAATCGTTAATCGGCCGAGTACCTTGTTGATTTTTGAAAATCGGTCAAAAAATCGACACTAAGCAGTTAAAAAATCGACTGAATCGGCCGAATCGGTCAAAATCGGACAAAAATCGGCCGAATCGGGCAAATCGGTCATTTAAAAAAAATAATTTAGGCATTCTACTTAATTTGGGGATCGTATATTTCAATTATAACGCACAATGGGCCATATAATCAGAATTGGAGCCTTTTTATTGAGGTTTGGAAACATAGCGACTTGAAATCGGTTAAGATTTTAGTTGGTTCCGTAAATACCAAAAATTGCAGAATGTCATTCGATTAATCACCGATTAATCCCGACTGACCGACATCACCGCAGGTGGTCGACCGCCCGACCACCGATTCACGATTTTTGCAACATTGCTGAAGGTCACACATCCGCAAGTGCCGAGGCGTGTTAACTTGATTGAATTGATGGCTATTTGCACCACTCTTACCAACAAGGTTGCAGCCCGAGGCGGATCTTAAGGACACTAAGGTCTTTGGCAATGTTTACACAAAGTTGGTGTCAAAGTCAGAAGTTGGTGTTAAAGTTAAGCAATTAAAGCCAAAAGAAGAACACAACTTGTTGAATCTTCAAGTTCTTCCGAGTTAGATGATGATGATTGGGTGATTCTCCAAAATGTGGGAGGAAAAACAGTTCTAAGACTGTGGGAGGAAATTGAATTTTAAGGATGAAGATCAAGATGTTCTTGGAAATACAAATTTTGATGATAATGTCGATTTTGAAGAAAGGCCTCGCCGATAGAAGAAGAAGCAATTCATGGCCAAGCCACAAAATTAGTTCATGATCAAACTACAGAATTAATTCGTCTTGAGGATCAAGAAGATGTGAAAGATATTGCTTCAAGTCAACCAAAAGGAACTGCTGGCTTGGTTGATAAGATAATTGAAGTTTATAGGCTTATGGAGATAGCAGTACAAAATGCTGAGCAAGAACCTTGCTGAGCAAGAACCTAGCATCTCAGTTACTACTGCTAGTCCAGTTCTCACAACTGCTGAAGTTGCTCATACTAGCAGGGCAACAACTCAAGACAAAGGAAAGGCCAAGGTGATTGATGATGATCAAGAATCTCCGAAGAAAATTAAGCCAAAAACTCAAGCTCTAATTGAGGGTGATGCTGAAGTTGCAAGAAAAATGCATTAAAAGGAGGTTGTTAAGTTTATGGAAGATCAAAGGCTTCAAAAGGAAAGAGAGCTATCTGATGAAGAATTTGCAGCAAAACTTCAAGAAATAGAGAGCTAGAGTCGAATCGATCACTACTGTGCAATGATTGACTCGGATGAAGTTCTAAAAGCCAAATTTGAAGAACTTAAGGCAAATGCAAGTTTAACAATGATGAGAGATCAAGATAATTGCAAAGTTCATCAATTCAAGATCAGATGAAGATGCACTCAGAGAATTAATGGAGACAATCAAAAGAGGTCAAACCAAAAAGAAAGCTTCAAGGAAACCTACAAACAACAAATCATCAGCCATATGAAAAAGTTTTTGATTCATCAAGATAATTGGACAACCGCTCGCTTGCGGAAAGACACAATAAGAGATATAGAGGTCGTACTACATTGCTTACGGGAAGAATCAAGCTTTATTCCAATTGGTGTAGAAGGTTAGCAGAGTCACCAAAAGAAAGCAGAATCACTTTAGAGTCGAGACATCTAAGAAGCAAAAGATCATAGAAGAACCATTCACCGCACGCTGCGTATGAAGAGATGTTAACTAATGAACGACTTAAACAAATGATGGTGATTATCCTTGAAGCAATTCATGTAGATTCCCTTCAAGCTAAGTACCATATTATTGATTGGGAGGTGTATACTGATAGATTTGGCAAAGGATGGAAGATTACAAGAGTTGGTGGGATTACTGCAGTTTATAGGAGCTTTGAAGATATGGTTAGATCTTTTGAAAGATATGATCTTGACAAGCTATGAGAATTAGTTCAGGAAAAAGACAGCTTATCCGAGATTGTAGAAGATAACGAAAAAGAGCTATGGGTGGAACTCAAAAGACTATATGAACCAGATCCTAATGACAGATATTGGAAGTTTGCTGCTCATGGACTAAACACTATCTGGAAGTTGTATGATAATGGAGTTCACCATGTATCTATACAAGAAGGTTTAGACATCTTTATGTTAGCAGAGCTAGAATATCCACTCAGAGCAAGTGTTATCATAGTAATGATTTCTTCAAAACTAAAGGTTGAAGAAGATCTAAATGGCTCAAGAGTTGATTCAAAGAATTTATGATCGCGTGTAAGAGAAACTCGTGCTCTAAGGGAAAAAGTCGAGTGTTTGGAAGAACCCCCAATCATCGAGTTAAATTTTAATTGAAGAAACTTAGTGATTTGCAGAGAAATCATAATTTTAGGAGACGATTGTTCGAATTAAACGCATCAAGACTAATGGACTTAGTAACGCCAAGCATATGATCGGACTACTAAAGATAACACTAAGATTAATCAATTAGTACCGCTAGTACATATAGTTTGTACCGCTTACAAGATATGTACGCATTTTGTATTTATATGATAGATATTTGTATATCTTATACGAATATATAGTGATAGTTATCTTGTAAAAGACTCGACGTTATAAAAGGAGATCCTAGGTTAGCAGCCATTACACGTATCTTTGTTAAGCTTCAAGGTTGTTAATCCTAGTGATAGTTGAGATCACCAGATTATTAATAATAATATTGAAGCGTTTGGTTATTTCATTGTTCATAATTGTTTCATTCATTCATATACATCAAGCACATTAATCTTCTAAAGTACTAAGTATTAAATTCCGATACTACTTGGTATACCCTCAAAATATCTATAACACAAGACTCAAGTGTTTAGATCCTCTCATATCGTCTCACCGGGCTAATGACCATACGCTGTATTGCGCAAATAGTATCAACACCACATGATAATATCTTAGCTTCAATTATATTTTTCTCGTCCTTAATACTGAAACCTAGTTCCATTGCATACTCGCCTTTTGCCAATGTTTCATGTACATATGTGTACCTATTTTCAATGTTAAACCATGGTGTGGAACGCCGCATATTCGAATGTCATAAGGAAGTCTATTGTGTAACGACTATTAAAATTGGTGTCAACATCATCCGCATAACTATTGTAATCCTCTGTATGTTGTGTTATTTTAAGTTTGCGGTGGGGGACGAAGAAGACAAAGTGGTCGTGGGTTTAAAAAAAAATACAAATAAATATTTGAAACTAAGAACAAGTGAATTGTTATCCTTTTGGAATTGTAATTTCTTTTGATATTGTATTTTATAATGTAATTGAATGTGTTGGTTTTAAAGAAAATAAAAACGAGACTCGTTAGCGCATATAACTGTTATAGCCGAGGATGATTTGTATTATAAAAATTTAATAGTGTAAAACTAACATGATTTAAACCGTAGCTAACGCTATGGTTTAGTGCGACTTAGAGACCATAAGGAATGTGTTAGTTTTCACAACCAACAATGCATGTGTTGATTTACTCTTTTCGCCTTAAGTTGACAGTCCATTTTTGATTTGTTTTATGTCACAATTTAATTGTTGACTAACAAAGAGTTTACTACTTTTGTTTAAAATCATTATTACAAATTTTGTAATAATAAAGAAAATATTAATTAATAAGTTAAAAGGCATAATTATATTTTTATTACGACAATTAAATATTTTGGTACTAATATTTATTTGTTTATTTGATAAGTTTTGGCGGTGAAGTAAGAATAATTGGGGGGAAAACATACATTTGGTAACCCTAGAAAGAGAAAGACACAACAAGTACTAACAGAAACAGAAACAGAAACTGAAAGTGGGTGAGGTGAAATACTGAAATGGGTGGTGGGTGGTATGAAGAGGGTGTTGAAGAAACTCGTCTTATTATTATTATTGCCCTCATTATCATCATCATCAGGTACCATTTCTTTTCATTTCATAAATTAACTAACTAAAATATTATAATTTTTATTATGATTTCAGATCCTCCTCCTGCTTCTTCTAATCGAGGCCGCTTCCTCCAACTTCGTCATCCAAAACCGGTTTGTTTTTATATCATCTTTTCATTTCATAAATTAACTAACATTTTTAAACTCAAGTGTATATTCATAATTACTTTAAGAGAAATGATAGGGTCGCTTAAAATAAGTGACATCATCCGAAAAATAACATCCATCAAGACGACGTTACTTTGCTTTTGCGCCCAAAATTGTTCTCAAGCCAGGCCCCACCGGATGACATAGTAACTCATTATACATATTAAATAAGGGGGAATTGCATATATATCCCTCCAAAGGTGAATAATTCCATATAAATAATAATAAGAAAGAAAGTCTTCATAAACTGAAAACTTCTACAACCATATTTGTCACCAAATGTATGTATACATATTCTATTTATTCATAACGTGCTTTTGTAAAAACATCTATTATATGCGTTGACAATAACTTACAAGTATTTTCACACATAATCACTAGTTTAAAAACCATGAAATGAAAGTTGGTGGAGGTCTAGTCTAAGCTAAGCTCTAAATTCTGAAAGCCTGTTGGTTATATTTCAGAAAATGGGCCTTTACACGCCTGATCCGCTCGACGGTTATAAAAACCCACCCGGTTCGTTCTGGGACTGTTTAGCTTTTGATAGAAAACCGGCCTGTCTGGCCCTGTTTTCAAACCATGCTTAAATGTCTCCTCTAGCTCCATTTTTTAGCCTCATCTTCTTTTTTCATCTAAAGCATTTACAACTTAACCAAATCAGATCAATTGAAAAAAAACCTTGAATATTCTTGTTTGACCGGCACTAACCACCGTTGACCTGCCTAGGCGGATGGCTGACCGCCTTTGGCCCCGCTCCATTTGCTTCAAATCGCCAAGGTATGTGGTCGCCAGCGCCTAGGCCGCTTTACAACACTGGCTAATGTTAAAAGTAACCCTGCTGCAACGTCTACTTACACGTTTACAAATTTCAGATGTAAAATAACAATGCTAATTACTACTCTGACAGGAGATGCTACATGCTACCTACTGATTAATGACGGCCTTCAAGAAGTAAACTGGTTTAAACAATCATATGCTTCTTGGTTCATTGGAGATTATATCTCTGAAGGTTACTCAACCATCTCCAATGTTTTGTTTTTCAATCTATACCAGCTATTAACTGTTTTGCACAAACTTTATAAATCTTTTGGATTGTGTTTATTTTTACGAATATGTTTTACGTGTCAGCAGATGGTAGTTTGTATGCTGCTACTCAAGTTGACCCTGTGTTCATTCTATTGCCGCTATTTGATGAAGCACGATGAAGGTAACAAAATAGTTATCTTGACCCTAGATTTTGTAATTTGGTTATTTTACTAAAACAAAATAGTTTATTGTGTTTCGCTTTTGATTCAATTCTGCAGTTTTCATTTTGTAGTGTGCACCAGCTTAGTTTTTCCATCTTTGTATCGAATGTTCTAGTTATGTGAAATGCTGTTGTCAACTATCACACTTGCCTAGAAGCTTGTGTTACTACACTTATTCACCATCTGTGGTGTGTATACTAGGATCTCTAATATCTGGAATTGTGTGGTTGCTGCAGAGTGGAGATGATCAAGGGAAGTTTAGGCAACTTGATGAGATCATTTACCTTAACGAATATCCTGGATATCATCAGTTGGCTCAGATTGCAGAAAAATCTATGGAAGTTGTTTGCGATTGTAAAGGTAAATTAGTACCTCTGATAACTTTATATGATCTTACTTATAAAGTCAACACTCATTAGCAATTCATCTTATTATATAAACTATAAACGTTCTTCGATAGGGTATCATTTAGTCCCCATTTCTCTCTTCCACAAGTGGTTAATTTTTGCACTAGTGTAACATGGGGACGTATATTTCCAACTAAATAATGTTCTGTAGCTGAAATTTGTTGACTGTCAACAATAATCTTCTGTATTTGTTTTTCAAAGTGACTTTGTACTCACACAACACTAGCAAGTATGTTGATGTAAATTTCATAAATTTGGACCTACAATTATAAAGCAGACATATGTTCATTTTACTTGTTATATTTTTTGCTTATTTATGGGCTTGAACGTATTCTTTGTTTGTATATATTCATTAACTCTCTCATCCTGTTGCAGAGATTGGATCCACAAAGTTTTTCAGACTTAATGACTCAAGGTTCTAGCTTGATGTACTGTAAGGTAGTCTTCATCCCTACCTTTTTCTCAAGGAGTGATTGTTTGATGTAAATTAGACTGTTTTGTTTTATTAAAATATCCGTCATGATTGTGTCCTAGAACTGGAAGAGCTTTTCAGATTTTACAGACAGTATTAGTTTTGTTAATCATCTGGATTGTGTCTATAGGTTTGTCAGTGGGAGCACTTTGTCTAATTTTCATATATCATCAGCTTCCTCTTTTGTAGTGGCTTAAACTCCATAGTGTCCGTATCCTATGTATAAAAGTTCTTGTGCACTCGCTTGATAGTTGATACTGCCATATACCCGACATTCCAAGGCTTAATGTGGGTGTAAAAATTAGTTCTTTGATCATAGTGGACTGTTAGATAGTCGAGCGTCCAAACAAGTTTGTCTTTATTTGCTATCATGATCATAAATTCATAACATATAGTTAACTAATCTATACATTTTCTTACCTAAAACCAAACTGGAGGCACCTCCTCATTTTCTCATACTATAGGGTATATATGATGATGCTAAAGCTAATTATAATTATATAGTATCATTTTCAATTTCGATGTTTCTTTCTTTCAACCAAAACAGCATATACAACTTAATATTACCCGCATTCTATAGTATGTAGGGCATCTCTGGATACTTGAGATATGGAATGTATTCATCTTGCAAATAAGGTCCAAATTAGAATCTCTGAACCTCAAACCCAACAAAGAACACTCTGTTATGCTTAATCAAGCACTGGACCCAAATACACTAACCAACATAAGGAGTAAAGAGGCAGATTTTTATCCAAATTTTACTTATGAAGCAGACATATGATGGTCCTTTGACTTTATCTGTCTCGAACTTTGAATGGGTTAGAAAGTAACTTCAAGTGAAATGTTATCCGTAAAAAGGGCAAAATGTAAATATTTAGCGAGTGAACCACACACACAATGCAACAGAAGGCTGGCTGTAGTTGCCTTGTTGAGATGACCATATCATAGCCTTCCTTTTTCTTGTTCTTGATATATAAGTATTATATGTAATATGTAAGTATATTATTATATAAGTATATTATTTTCTCAGTATCGGATTTAAAATGTAAAGCACAAAACTTTCATGTTTTTGGGTGACAGCATGTCTTTGTCAGACTTTATTTACAAATGGAAGCAGTTTCTCTCGGTACCATTTGGTGTATATATTTGCATATTTAGAACATGATGTTCAATTATGTGATTACTAATGAGCGGGCATTTTATGTTTATTAGGTACAACAACTGAAGCAGAACCTTCTCAGCTTGGATAAGAACTATGCTGCTCAAAATCAGAAAGACACCTGTATGGTTTGTTGAATAAACTAACTTATCTTGCTTTTCCAGAATCAGTTAGTTAGTTTGGTTGTTACTGTAATGCTGTTTTCTGCTTAGGTTCTGTGGAATTATTAGCATCATAACAATGATTGAAATACCTTAGACAGAGAGTGGTATACAAGCCCATCACTAAAAATTAACACTATCATTTCTATATACTACAGTATATTTTTTAGGCAGTTAAATTTTAGATCCCGCCTAATGTCTAAGATAAGCATAACCAGTCACAGGCCTTCATTTCGGAAATTTCTCCTTGTCAAAACATTCAAACTTGGATCACACACTTCCTGTTGATGGCAAATCACCGTATATCATGTCAGACTTTATTTACAGCCGTCTTTAGCAGACCAGAATGATGGACAATTTTATGTTTTAGTTGACAAGATGTCTTAGCAGACTTCATTTTACAAGAAGAAAACAATTTTTCTTGGTATCATTTAGTGCATATATTTGATGCTAATTGTGTAGTTTAATGGCTTTGTGCTGGTTGATTCATATGCCAGACCTAGTCCGAACATTATGTCGGTTAGGCTGCCATCCAGTGCTTTCCTTCAGCTGTTATGACCGCTGACACCCCGCATACTTATTTCATTCAAGAACGTAATACATACTTGTTATGTATCATTACTGTTTATCTGTATCTCTTTGTTTGATATGGCTATTTGTGTTCCTAGAAAGTACAAGAGCTTCTCCGGGTCTTTTGATCTCAAATTTGCAAAAACATGCTATAACAATTTGGAATTCCTGTTAGTGATCAAGTTCTAAGATCATGCAGTCTACATATGTATTTATAGTGAGTGGATTTTCATGCATATATACTAATATACACTCTACAAGATAGAATTTCATTCTACGATACAAAGGATAAACAAAAAACATCCCTATATGAGTGACACATTATACACATAACATTCTTGTCAGTGTGATACCAAATGTGTATATATATCTGGACTGTTTTCGCCAACACAAAGCACTTAATTTGGTTCTTTTCATCCTTATCAGTAATGTAATACTTTTGTAGTGAGTTCATTGTTCTAATTCTATACTTATCTACTTTGTGTTCAAATTTGAAACTTTATTCTCAAATATTCTCTTGTTGCGAAAATACCACACTAAGTATAACATCGACCAACATACCGCTTGCCAAATCGTTCTTTGTTTTTTGTTGAATGTACCGTGACCAATATGATTTATTATATCATCAATCGACCCAACATTGAAATTCTCCAAATTCCACCATTTAAAGACCTTTTCCCATCCAACTAAAACTCGAGAACATCTAATGAAACAATGATCAAACGTTTCTATTTCATCTTCACAATGTGGGCAAAGTGTTGAGTTAAGATCCAAACCAATATGATGTAACCATGTGAGAACCGGTAATCTTCTTTGTTGTAATCGCCAAATAAAGATACAAATTTTTCTTGGGATTATCTTGTTCCACTTTGTCTCTTTAGTTGAATTTGTCGAGCTTAGGATTTTCTCATCAATCTTCTCTCTAAGGCACTTGACCGTGAATTGCCCTTTATTGTCAAGAAGCCAACGCCAAGAATCTAGCTGTAAGACATTTGGGACAAAAAAATTAGTTAACGTCGTCAATTCCATAAGATCGCCTTCTCCTCTACCTCTTGGCTCTCTAACCCAATTCCATTGCCATTCCCAACCCCTTTCTCCCCATACCCTCTTCTCACCCACCGATTCATCTTTATTCTCTTCTAATCTAAATAACCTTGGAAATTTTTCACACAACAACACCCCCTCCCGCACCCACCTATCAAGCCAAAAACGAGTATTATACCCATTTCCCACCGTCTTTCCAAAAGATGAACAAAAGTCAATCCCCCTTTTATCAATGTCCTTACCTACCTTCACAATGTCTCCCCAAATACTTCCACTCAATCTATCACATCTAATCTCACACAACAAGCCCCCATCACAACCATAAATACTTTTGATGATTTTGACCCATAACCGGTCTCCTTCCACTTGAAATCGCCACCACCATTTACCCGGTATTGCCCAATTGGAAGCTTTAAGACTGCCAATATTAAGTCCCCCCAAATTTTCTTTGTTTAAAGCTAAGTCCCACTTAACCCAAGCTATTTTTTTACATTCATCATTTCCGCCCCAAAAGAATCGTTGTCTCATACTTTCTAATTTTTTAAGAATACCCATCGGAGCCCTAAAGTATATCCCATTAAAATTGTGGTATATGCCTAATAAAAACAATTGAATAAATCCATAGCCATCAAAAGTTACCACCAGACTCGTCATGTCATCTTTTTAAAGAACAAATGTGCATTGAAGACATTCTCTTTTTTAGTAAATTAAAATCCGATGTTATAAAACATGATGGCTCTTTTCACGTTTGCCTTTTATTGACCACTTCCACTACATTTCAACAGGGCTTATATTTACTTCTACTTTTTTCCTGCTGCAGTGGCTGATGCAGTCATGATTTTGGGTGAATATTTGGCAGATGAACCATGGTTGAAGCTTCTATGTAACAGTCTTAGGTACCATCTTAAAATATTGTTTTTATCGATATGATTAAAGCAGAAATATTGAATTTTGGGTTTTGTTTATGGAAACCAATGCGAAATTCAAATAAAATTTCAGGTTATCTATGGATGAGGCAGTTCAGGCACCAGATACGGACATCCAAGTGTCTGCCGCTCCAAGTATTCATTCGTCATTTAATCCCGTACAGGTATTTATTTACAATGCTGACTGATCATTACTATACAATCCTGTAAACCTCGTTGACAAGTTCATGATTTATTATAATTCAACTAATTCCTAGCTCGAGTAAAACAAATGTTTATTGATTACATAAAAAACTCTGAATTTGACTGGATTGCACAAAAAAATGTGGACTAACCACCTAAGCGCAGGTGGACGCTACCCGAACCCAAAGTTCATAAAACCCTTTGTGACGGGTGATTGGCCAAATTTATGTCATACTATTTAACCTGTGTCAAATAAACACTACTGGTACGATGCAAGGATCCATTATTGAACTTATACAAGGGTTTTTCTATTTTACACAAGTTGGCAAGTGTTGACACATTGTGTGGCATGTACGTGTGATGGTTTAGTTAAACATGTTCTGTTTAGTTATGCTTATTTCACATTTTATATAAAACCAGGAACAAACAACGAGTGACAAGAGAGTTACCCGGAATGGGAAGCAAAATAAGAAGGCAAAAGTAGAGACGAATCGCATAGCATTAAAGATATGTTTACCAAGGCTTCAAGGAGGGAAGATGACCAACAGGTTAACTTGATCCAGTGAGTCTGCTAGGATTTAGATTCATACCCGCAACACTTCTGGATATAACTCAGATTGTCTGCATGTATGCCCGAGTGTTTTTTCTGTGCGTAAAAGTAGTGTAAACCACTTGCATATAATTCTGTTATGAAGTACTAGTAGTTATTTTCATTGAACAGAAGTATAATTCAACTGGGTTTAATACATCAGCCAAATCTACGGTTGCCCGTTAAAAAAAGTGCTCACATTAAATGTGAGATGTCACATGTCTATCTACTTTTTAGGAAAGTGAGTTCTATATGTGCTGATATTTCTATCTAAAAATAGTCATATGGATGACCTCAAAAGGATAATCTGTCTTGCCGCTGAACTTCTAATGTTCAAACTGATGGTCATTACGGAATATATTGCAACTTGAACTCAGGCGGTGCGTGAAATGACAGGACAGAAAAGGAAAGGGGGATATTACATTATGAAGATAAAAAGGTAGCAAAGTGAACCATTGCTCGAGGATCCATACCTTGCATATCAAAGTCTAGGTGTATGAATGTCAAAAGCGTTTCAATCTGACTTAAAACGTCTTATTGTGACACCTTGGAGGGTCTAGTAGGCCGGGTAGTGAGTGTAGATGTGTTGTACACATGGAACCATTGCCCATTTTTGGGCTTATTTTGACGGTTATGGGCTTTATAAGTTTATCATACGATAATAAACTTATATAAGCTCACAAGTCTCAAAATAAGCCGGAAAATTGGGGCATATGAAATATAAGCCTAAAAACAAATAAGCTAATAAGCCACATATAAGCTTAAACAAACACCCCTTAAAATCACCACCAAATAAGCTTAATATTTGTGATTTTCGTATTTTGTTAATTAACCAAACACTTAAAAAACAGATCGCATTAACAATTAACATCACAAGTAATTACATCCTATCTACGTTCATTGACTTTCAAAACGTCCAAGCTTGCAAGGTTTGACCAATTTTAGAGCCGATTGGTAGTCACCTCACATCTGCGTTCATATTTTTTATAGAAGGACTGTTACAGTTACGTCTATAATTCATTAAGTTTAAGAAGCAAGTCATCAGCCTTCAAGGCTCAAGCAATGACCTTATGACTATTGCAACATTCTTAGTTGTCTTTTCCAGCTCATGCTAAACCGACTTGTCTCTTTGTTTATCAACTTAAATGGTTATCATATTTCGTGTTTGTATGTAACTTTCTCCTGATTCTAGGCCTTATTCTAGGCCTTTAGAGCCTAGAATCTGACATCAAAATTACAATCAACTTCAAATGAAAATACAAGACCATTTCTATACAAGATCTACCAAACCTACACTAGTTCCTATCGTCTATTACAAAAGCTGGTGGATATGCATGACCAGTATGACGAAGAAGCTGATGATAAAAATGGAAAGGATTGATTGATGAAAACGACGATGAAGCTTGTGGATATGGTAGATGGATTTGTGATATGAGAAATCTTCAGTTGTTCCATCTACTCGTTCCACCATAAAGCATACCACAATAACACCACGTTAAGGTGCATTGCTAATTAAAAAAAAAATACATAAAACCCCTTAAACGTCTATATATTTGAATTTCCAAAATAAAAACGTTACACTTTTGGCCCATGTAGTTACACAACGGCTATATGCATTAAAAACCAAAAAAATAAAAATAAGAATTTAAACCTTTAATAAACCAATATAAATAACCAACTAATACATAACTTTTTTTCACACTTCCACAACTCAAACTCATATACATATACTTCCTTTCTAACAAAAAAAAACTTGTTATTTCACAATGGATCTAAATCAAATTGCTGAAGAAGATAAAAGCTGGTCTGATGTAGATGATGAGACTGACTTTTACATTATGATGGGCGCGTACGAGTATCAGCAACATTTAAAGTATTTATGAAAGACATGAGCGGTGGCATGGTTTTCCAGGAATGCTTGATAGCATTGACAGCATGCATTGGGAGTAGAGAAATTTTCCAGTGGATTGGCAAGGGCAATATAGTAGGGGTGATAAAAAAATACCCAAAAATTATGCCTGAAGCTGTTGCTTCGCAAGATTTATGGATTTGACATTCATTTTTTGGGTGGCGGGGGCGAATAACGATCTTAATGTTTTAGATAACTCTCCGTTATTCGAAGACATTCTTAATGACGTCGCCCCTGAAGCACCATATATGGTAAATGGAACCATGTATGAAAAGGGATATTACTTAGCTGACGGAATTTACCTACAGTGGGCAACTTTCGTCAAATCATTCACGGCAACAACTGACGATAAACATAGTTATTTTAAAAGAAAACAAGAAAGTCCACGAAAGGATATCGAACGTGCTTTTGGTGTGCTCCAAGGATGTTGGGTATACTACAACAACCGACACGTCAATACGAAGTTACCAGGATAAGTATAATCATGTATTCTTCCATTATTTTGCATAACATGATTTTAAAAGATTAAAAATTTGTACTACGTGAGTATGACGAAATGTGGGTGAATCCGGTACCACATATGAGGCAGGAAAGGTGGGTAGATGCGATGTCCATGGTCGAAAGGCAAAAGAAATACGTGACAGACAAACACATACTAGTCTCCAACAAGACCTTATGAAACATGTTTGGTAAAAACATCTTGAACGACAACAACAACAAGAGCAAGAAGATTCCGAAGACGATGAATAAGTATTTGTAATTTGTATGTTTTCCGTATGTTTTTAAATTCCTTATGTTTTTATATTTCGTATGTTTTCAAATTCCGTATGTTTGTAATAGACTTTAATGAATGAATTATTATTTATAAGGTAATGTTCTTAATGAAAATATTAGTTAAAGGGTTAAACTTGTAAATTTTATTTTTTAAATAAAAGTAGAGCCCAAAATGTTGAGTTACGGTTGAGTTATAATAAAAAGTATTTTTTATGAGTTAAGGTTAAAATGTTAAAGCTGATATGGCGCTAAGTTATAACGTAACTTGAGTAATGACACCAAGGGGTCTAATGTTAAGTTAGTCCACAACTGAAAAATTGAAAGCCCACAACCGTAACCCTAACATTAAATAGTTTCACTCTCTTTCCTCAGTCTCTAACCCTAAAACTTGATGCGCCGCTTCTTCTTCTTCTTCTGCCTCGTAATAAATTGATATTTAAGAAAAAAAAAAAAAAAATGTCTCCGTTGGATCTCTATAAGAAACAATATTTCAGCAACAAAGAGGAAGTAGAACCTCTGATAATGATTTTATCGCAAAAGGGCATTCTGTATTGCGTGAACGTGGAAACAAAGAAGATTAAATGGCGTCATAACACCAACAAAGATTCATTCCAGGCTTTTCAGTATCCGGAAGTGGAAAAGTTTGTTAGTATCGAAGAGGATGGTGAAGATTTCTTGTATTTATGCTCTTCTTCTTCCGAACATAAACAGGTTTTTTTTTTCTCTTTCTATATTTATAGTTCATTTTCATATCACCTGTTTCATAAAACAACCAATTTGCTGAAAACTTTTCAATGAGAAAAAGGGTATTTAAACTAGTTAACATACTCTAGTAATTATAGCGTTAATTTGATTTACAAATTTACCTTTCTATTTCCAGCCGATATGTTGGATTACTGATGAGGATGTAGCCAGTAAGATTGTAAATATATTCGATGAAGAACCTGAAATCATCTTGGGGGGCAACGGTAAGGTTTTCTATCTGACAGATTCAGGGATTGAAACCGAGGAAAGTGATACAAACACTTTTAAGATCACTAGAAAAGAGTTCTGTTTTGCTATTCCTAAGCTTTGGTGTGTTCGATTTTCGAACATCCAAGTGTATTTACCTTGTGCTGGAGAAAACTTAACTGATAGCGAGCGTAGAATATGCACAGTGCATTACGCACGCACTCCCGAGAAGCTAATTGAACTGTTCAGGGATTATGGTATATATGATCTAATTGATGATGAATCCTTGCAAAGACGATGAACGACGCTAGAAAAATTCAAGTTTCTTAAGTGGAAGGAGACAGGGACGGAGCCAGGATTGGGCGTTAGGGGGTCGGCTTGTTATTTTGTTTTAAAACAATAACTATACTATTACGTGTAGTGCTATGAAATTACAAAGTCTTGCATTTTCTATTGCATGTGTTTGTGGTTGTAAATGTGATTGCTGTTAAATTGCTTAAAAGAAGAATCTATCATTTTTTTCTTGTCCATGAGTCAACAACATAAGCAACGTAACTCCACTAAATTTTATATGAACTTACAAATTTTAATTCATGTAACTTACTGTTGAGAAAAATTGAAACATATAAAAAGCAATTAGTTTCTAATAGCTTATTGCTATGTTGTTTTTATATAGTTTTTGTGATGTTGGTTCCAATTTCCGATTTTCGAACATGTAAATTTCAATTAAATAGCATAAACTATCCATAAAATAGTTGGTGTATACTGCTATAAAATTTAGTACCGAATAAAAAAGGGAAAGTAAAACAAATACATGTTATGTGTGGGACTACATAGTTGAAGACAACAGAAAATAAGGAATGGGGTAGGCATTGAAGATTTCAAGTGTCTTTTTTAGCCTACTATTTTCTTACCACTGGCTAATAAAGGGGGTCAGAAGCTAAACACCAAGTATATTAATGAGTCTTGGTCTGAGTTTGTTTTAGGATATTGGGCTGTTGGGGGAGGCCAAGCACCCTCTAGCCCCCCCTCTCCCTCCATCTCTGGAAGGAGATATTATATCATATTTTGAAGGAAATATTGGAGAAATCAAAGTCTTCATAAAAAGGACACCGAATAAAAATTAGTATATGAAGGTGAAAGAGGTTTACACAAAGTTAAGTCACGTTGAGTGCGTTGTTAAACTGTTTGGGGAAGAGAGTGATGGAAGTTTAACTATTTTGCGTTTCAAAAATTTGAATTGAATTTGGCCACTTTTATTAGAAGGGAACAGTTTCCTCTTGAGGAGGAAAATTTTGAATCCTATGACATAGGGGTATTAAGGTATGCTAAATATTTTTTTATTTTATTTTTTATATATCATCTTTATATTCTTTTGATATTCTGCCTTTTATTTTTGTCAAGGGTCATTGTTAGAGCTCTAATGGAGCTGCATGCAAATTTCACATTTCATTGCAATCTTACTCCAGAAAGTATCCTGATTAAACAAACGGCAGATGCCACTGTTGTCGTGAAGTTTTGTGGTTTGTTAACGAGCAAAAGTTACACGAAAGATGAATGTAAGATTAATTGATAATCAGAATTGCAATTTGCGTTCGTAATGCGTCTTTCTTATTTTGTTAACTTTTTTCATTTACTTGTAACAGTTGAGCAGGATGAAGAAACAAAAGAGCGCCTTGATGTAGAAAAGCAAAATCTGGGTAAAATCATGTGGTATTATCTTTCGTCTGGAAAATACCGTTTTGTGAAGTCTCATTATCAACCTGGTTTTATAAGTGCTAGTTCTCAATCTAAAAAGGTTGGTTTAAAATGTCCTATTATTGCAGCAGATGTGATCTAAAAGCTTTTGTATCGTAATTCCAGGTATGACCCTTCTAAAACTGTAACGTTCTCTAATATAAAAGACTTTGTATGCGGATTAAAACATGAGCTGTTTTATAAATGGTCTTTTATCCGTATGGTTATATTAAGTTAGTGGGCTGGTTATATTAAGTTCGTGGGCCAAGGAATGTTTTTAGATTCTAGTATGTTGTGTGGCATTCATATTGGCTGTGATCTGTCATTTAGGTACAGGTCTTGTGTTTAGGTTGTTTGGCATCCACAGTGTACTTTTTTGCGTAGTAGGGTCTTTGGCATTACACCAGTGGGTGGTTCTCGTGTTTAGCATTGCACCAGTGAGTGATTTTTTGTTTGGGTCCCATCCTCTTGTAATTGGCTTGATTATGGGGGTGGGATAACGAGTCTGACTAGCACTAGACATAAGAGTAAGACAAACTGGTTAGAGTCCTCTGATTATTTATTTGGTTAGGACCAGAACCAATTATGGAATCAAGACCCAATCTGCAGTCGAAAGAAATAATTTACTTCATATTGCATCTAGCATTACTCTGTAGTTTTTGTACCTGAAGCTACATATTATCATTTGTTTTGGCATTAACCTAATAGTTATCAGCTAAACATAAAAAGTAGAGTGTGTGTGGTTTCGCTGTTAGCATATACTAATGTTGCATTAGGGCATGCTTGTAGATGAATGCTTTAATGCAAATTAGGCTTGGAGCTGTCTTTATTTTCTAAGCCGAGACCAAGGGATATTGTGAAGGCGTCAACATGTGCTCCTTGCGCTAGTTATGTACTATTGTGGATTTAAGAAGGTGTTTGGGCTTATTTTATTTCAGAAATATTAATCTAATCTATTTATAATGGGTTTTAGGTTATATATGATGATAGAATAGTAATTCTAGTTTCATCTCAAAGAAGCACTTTGGCTTATTGAAAAACTGCCTATTTTGCCCCAAAAGAAGCATATAAGTAGCAGTTTGGATGACCAAAATACTTTAAACTGCTTAACTGCCCATAAATAAACGAAAAAAAAAAGCAATCCCAAACACCCTTTAACAAGCACATGAATCTGTATTAGAAATTATGTGTAAATCAAAACGAATGAAAATAGAATGACTTTTTCTACGGTCAGGGGGTTTTGCAACTTGCACATGATTAAGACATCGATGAGAGTTAAGCATCTTTCTTCTCTAAGCTGCCTCCATTGCTTTGTGTAGATACACCATTAATTCGCTGAAAATTGTTTAAAAAAAAATCATATATTGGATTTCCTATAAAATGGTATCTTTTCTTTGAAAAACCCTAAGCTGTGATTAGAATTCATTGATGCTGTTTTTCAAGATATCCTATTTGTTAGTATAAAATTTATGGCCATTTAACAAATACCTGAACTTTTTGTGGACAACTTTGTTACCTGGTCAAATATTAGTTTTCATGTTATAATGGTATCTTTATCTTCGTGAGTACCAACTTCTGTCTGCCTTTCTTTTGTATGTAAGTTTGTTGGTTTTAATAATATGTTCACCTTTCGAAAATAAATAAATATGAGTTTGTTACTGTTTTGCAGCCTATCACTGTCATATTTTGGGGAGTTGATGTCCGTATAAACTTTATAAGGACTATGAGTGATTAGATTATTAGTGGAAACTTTCCCAACATAAATTCAGTGGCTCATAAAGTTTTTAAGGGAGACTGGAGGAGGAATGACGAATACTTTAAAGAATGGTTTAAAAGAATGAATAAGGCTGATGAACGTAAGAAAGTACCTGAGGAGAAAAAGCATCACTATCATTTCTCTAGACTCGAATTGTAATTTGATTTTTTTTAATGACTTATTCTGCTCAAATTGTTAACTCAAACAAGGCCAGAACAGAGAAGAGAAGATTAGAACTTGAGAAAGTATTGATATCGTGGTGTGCTACCCCGAACAATGATGGTTTTAGTAAAAGTTTAAAAGCATAGTGACCCAGATTATGAATGGAGTTAAAAGCCTTTGACTTTATGTATTCGCCTCAACCGGTAAGTAGTAACTACCAAGGCATGTGCGTCATTTCTTGTCATTGTCACACAATAGTTGCTTGGTAAAGAGAGCTATACACGATACAGATTTGTGAGGCAGTGGACTTAAGCATCTGAATTTACTCATGCATGATTGTACATTACGCTTGCAAATATGAAAGCAAAATCTTGATCCAATGACCTAGTTACTTAACCGAGAGTCTCGGAACCATGGTTACAAGTTACTCACCGAATGATAAATGATAGCAATTTTAGGTCCAAAAATAAATCCCAATATGTTGAGAAACCAATTCATACATATTATGTGTTCACTACATTTATGGACTTATCCCTCCCAAAGATAAAAGAAAATTGAGAAGTCTCAATATGATCCCTATCCCACGAAAAAATCATTCCCACAAACAAAATTCATTTGTAAAATGTGTGGGGTTTATACTTTCTAGTCTTCTTTAAGCTTATTGACATCGTTGAGAAAAGCACGGGCAGGATTTTCCCTGACCTCCGCAACGCAATCTCTTCTTCCATCTGGATCCCGTGACTATAATGACTACTACTTACAAGAAAAGAAACATAGTGTACAACACTTTAATGCACATAATTTTTAGACGTACAAGACAAAAAGCATAGTGAACAACAAAACACCACATTAATGCTATTTAATGTAGTCAATTATTTAACTGATCAATAAATACAATTAATACAGTTATTAAAACACCATTACATAAAAAATACAAATTATCAAGTATATTGTACAACCAAATTAAACACAATTCCTGCATTAAATTTCACTAGATGGGTCCAACAACTGAAAAAAGATCACAAAGTACACTTCATCTGTTTACAGGATACCCACGGGCGAGATGAACAAAGCCTCCACCCTAAAACTTTTTGGGGAAATCCACACTTCTCCTACGACTTTATACCCTCCACCGGAAGTGAAGGTCGCTCGTGGCATCCTCAAGATCCGGGATACCAATACCTTCACCTCACCGGTACCATCAAATCAAACAACTTTCTCATTACCACTGGTTATATCAATGGAGTCACCCTCAATGCAACATTGTCAATGTTTATGCCCCACAAGACATACAAACCAAACAAGGTTTATGGGACTAGTTATCCGCTTCATGTTTCTAATGCACAAGGATTATGGATTATCCTGTGACTTCAATGCGCTCAAAATCTCGATGAGCGCCAAAATTTCGCTTTCAATGCCGCATGTGCACTTTCCTTCAATGCTTTCATTCACCATAATGGACTAGTAGAATATACCATGCATGGCGCCTTTACATATGTAACGTATAATGGATTGAAGAGAAGCAAAATTGATAGAATTCTCGTATCATCCGACTTCATGAATGCGCCGCCTTCGATACACTCACAACCTTACCAAGAACCTTATCGATCACCGACCACTCATCTTAACCACCACGCCGCTGACTTCGCCCCTCCCTTCCGCCTATTCACTTCTTGGTACACCAAGCCGGGTTTTGAAGAAACCGTAACACACAAATTTTGCTTTGTGTTTTCGATTGGTCGCCCGACCAAATCCTAAACCCAAGTATAAAAATCTAAAGAATGACCAAGGAATGGAACCGTGACGCCAAAACCATGAAAATCAAGAACTCTCAAAGACTCACCGACCAACTGAAATGTTAGATGCAATTATAGACATCCGTGATTTCACCGAAACAGTAACTCTCCTTATGGACAAACACAAAAAGATCCCGCAAGACCTTGAACAAATTAAGACCAATGATTTACAATGTAAGTCTCGAGCCAAATGGGTTAAAGAAGGTGATGAGAACTCGGGTACTTTCATAGGTTCATTAACCGTTTGATGGCAAAGAATCGCATCAATGGCCTAGAGATTGATGGCAATCGCATATCGACCCTCCCACCATTCGGAGGCCGCTTTTAATTTCTTTATGAGAAATACAAGGAGCCACCGCAACAACGATCGAAACTCACATGCCACGGCCTAAAAACCTTATCCCAAGATGACGACACTACCTCACAACCCCTTTTCTAAATGAAATTAAAGAATCGGTCGGGATTGCGACGGTGAAAAGGCACCCGTCCCGATGGACTAAACCTGGCTTCATCAAAAATTCAGGAGTTATCAAGATGGTTTTCCTTAACATCATGATTGACTTTTATCACATTGTGGACCATTAGCCGCGTCGCAATTCTACTCACATTGTTCTCATACCAAAAATAGCCTCGTGAGATCTTTAAGTGATTACCGACCCATAACCCTTGTTGGAAGCATAAAGAAGATCATCTCAAAGATTCTTGCAAATCGCCTCAGCGTAAAATAGCCAAAGTAATCTCACAAACTCACCGGCTTTCATAAGGGATAAAACATTCTAGATGGTCCACTCATGCTAAATGAGATCATCTTTCGCTCAAGAAATGCAAGCGTGAAACTTTTGCTTCAAAATAGATTTTGAGAAGGCTTTTGACATCGTTAATCGGGACTTCCTCACGACAATCATGGAACAAATGGAGTTTCCGCTACCGGATTTTGTGGGTTAAAGCCATACTTTCTCGACCCGATCCGCAGCTTCTAGTAAATGGTTGCCCAACCCCGAAGTTTAATCATAACGCTGTGTCCCCAAGTGACCTCTTTCACCCTTTCTTTTTATAATTGCCGTGGAGGCTTTCTCCAACATTATCCAATGTGCCTCAAATGTGGGCCTACTCACCAGAATCAAATTACCCCATTACGGACCAACCATCACCCATATTTTATATGCCGATGATGTCATGTTAATCGGTTCATGGTCCATCACCCACCTCCAAAACATCTCCAGAATCCTTAGATGCTTCTACTTAGCTTCTGGCCTCAAAATAAACTTTCATAAATCATGTTTCTATGGCATCAACCTAACCACTGATATCACCAACATCTCTGTCACCACCTTAAACTGTCAAGTAGGCCGATTCCCCATAACTTACCTTGGACTAACTATCGGAGCCAACATGAATCTAATCCGAAATTGGGCACCTGTTATCCAAACCTTTGAATCCTGTCTTTCAAGATGGAAAGCCTCATCGCTTTCCCTTGGTGGAAGAATAACCCTCATCCGCTCTGTGCTTGACAGCCTCCCAACCTATTATTTCTCGTTGTATAAGGCCCCCGTAAGCGTTATCTCCAAACTTGAATCAATCCAAAAGTCCTTTTTTTGGGTAGGGTCAAATGCAACTAAAAAAATTTCTTGGATTTCCTGGGATATAATTACTGCTTCAAAAACTGCTGGTGGGTCGGGTTTGTAATTTACATATGAAAAACCTGTCTTTGATTGCCAAGTGGTGGTGGCGCTATCATAACGAGCCAATGGCCTTTGAGGCGTTGGCCATCACCCCATTCACCTCCAACTCGAACTATTCTCTTGTACCTTTGAAGTATAACATGGTGGGAGTTCGAGGACCATAACAACGCTAAACTCCCACCTTGCCCTTTTAATGTTTTTTTTGGAGAAAGTGATTACATGTTTGGTAGGTAACGGATCATCTATTCGCTTCTGGGTTGACACATGGATCGGCGGATCTCCACTTCGGGAAGCATATACGGATCTCTACAAGCTAGAAAGACACAAAGGATGCTTCATCAATGAACGATGCACTGGCAGAGGTCGCGTCACACAATGGGAATGGAACTGGATACGACCCCCGTCTTCTCATAATGAGCTTTTCAACTCCGAATTTGATTACTCAGTCTTTCACCTCCCTCTCGCTCAAATGACACTGGGAGTGGAAATATGACACATCGGGCTCCTTTACAACTAAGTCAATGAAGTCTCCTTCAATCCACCACCCACGGACCAAGCAACCGGAAGTTTCCTTGAATAATCTAGCACCCTAAAAGTTAACATCTTTGGATGGAGACTTGAAATGAATCGGATCCCTACAAGAGACCAGCCTCACCGAAACATCACTCTCACCGCTCGATGTCCATTGTGTATCTTACATGACGAATCTGCTCCTCACCTCTTCCTACAATGCGACTTTGAACTCCTTGTGGCTCCTTCTCCTCAACTGTGCAAGATATCTGTCACAAAACCTTCCAGCCTCATGGAATTATTCGAGATTCACACAACCAAACACCTAGGATCAACAAAAGTTCTCTTTTCAACTCGGTGATACTCACTTATCGTTGGATTATTTGAAGCTTAGAAATGAATGCATTTTCGTGAACAAGTCTCCATCATTCCGTCATAGCCTAAGGAGATCAAGTCCATTAGCTATTTATGGCTATCCAACAGTCATCCAAAACGCGTATACAATGGACCCAATGGTGTAATTTCAATTTCTAAATCCCTTCCCAATGATGTAATTTAGTTTTCTCAAGATGTTTTTTTCCTTATGACTCAGATTGCTAGTATCCTTCTAGCTTTTATATATTAATAAATAGTTTAAATGTTCAAAAAATATTATATTAAATATTCAAGCCCGAACGGCAACGGGCCAATGGGCTTGAGCCGAATCGGCGCGGACCAACGGGCTCGAGCCCGAGCAAACACGGGCCAAGAGAGTTCGAAAGCACGAAGTACACGGCTATAATAAATTTTGATATCCAGAATTTATTGTTAAAAAGACATAATAAACTAAAATACATTATTCATCGGTATTTTATTTCAGGTACTCGCCACAAAGAACGCTGGGTACCCTCGCTAGTTAGTTGTAATACGCTTAATCATTTCAAGTGGTTGACGAATTCGACTCTAAATAACTAATCGATAAAACAACTAATAAGAAGTGAAAACAAAGGCCTTGTGAAATCGATTGCAAAGAGATATATACCTTTATAAATGGTTTAATACATTCTAAATAAAGAAGTCTTAAATTTTTAAGACAAAAATGTTTATATAAGAAGAAAGTTACTTTGACAAGCATTAAAATTCCATCATACATATAGTTATAAGTTACATCTAAAAATTTGAGTGTCTTTATATCTCAGATTCAGAATACCATACAATATTCTAACAATCCATTTAAACCAAGATAACATCAGAATAACCCATTTAAACCATTCTTGTAACAACCCAAACCTATTTGATATAAAAGACTCAATGTAAACATACTCAACACAAAAACACACATTCGAACCCGACAAAGCAATCTCACAACTGCACCTTCATACGCTAAAACTATGTTAACCGACAAAGCAATCTCATCTGACACAACAATCTCTCTCTTTAAAAACACACAGCCCTACATTCAAACTACCGGGTACCCGCCGCCGAATTACGCGGGTACCCTTCTAGTCATATTAAGTTAGAGAAAGTAATTCGTTTTAGCATTGGACAAATAAGTTTGTTGCAGCAGCAGCTACAAGCAGGGCTGAGCATCGGTCCGAAACTGACCCGAGCCGGAGAAAACAACCCGACCCGAGAACCGATTTCACAAAAAACATGAACCGAAACCAAACCGAATCGGTTCGGTTCGGTTAGGTTTTGTGTCGGTTTGGTCAGTTCAGTCCGGTTTACATGCTTTATGTGTGTGTTTGGTCGGTTGGTCGAATCGAATCGAATCAACCAAACCGATAACCCAGAATACATAGAATCGAAACAAACCAAAATGATTGGTTCGGTTCAATTCGGTTTGGTTCGCTCGGTTTTGTGCTCAACCCTAGCTACAAGTATGAAATCAAACATATGATCGAAACAAGTTTGAATTTGTTCATTTGGAATCGAGTTCTTCTACTTCATTTTTATTTACTTATTTTATTTAATATGAATATTTTTCCTCTCTTTTTATATTATTCCTTAAGTCCCATAGGGTTGATCCTTTAGAATCGACTCATTTTCTCATTGAGCGAAGCGGCGAAATAAATCGATTGATTAAAAGCACTATGTGAAATATTCTGTTTTTTCCTCTTCCTCATCCCATAGGCCTAGCTACAAGTATGAAACCCAAACATATGATCGTAAATGTAATTAGTTATTTCAAACATTACACACTTAATATTATGACTTAATATTCTCTAATCCAATATTCAGTTTTAAAATGCAAAGTCAAACACTCAATATACGTAAGTTGCCCATATGGCATACATCTATACTATTTATAAAACAAAAATGATCAAAGTGAAAACTGAAAGTTCAAGAAAGCGAAATGTTGAAAAAATCAAAAGGGAATGTTGAAACTAAAAAATGTTGAAAACATATGTTTTAAAAGGAAACTATTAATACACATCGAAACCGGGTCGACCAGATGCTTCAAACCCGGTGGTTGACCAGATTAATTTGACATGTTTTTCAACCCAACTGTTGGGTTGACCGGTTTAAATTGACCCATTTTTCGACCGAAATGGTTCAACCGGGTTTCAAAACATTATGTTTAATCCCCAAATCCTCAAACTTTTATTATTTTTCGTTTATAACTCATAAACCTTTTTTTATTACTAATACTATCTGCCGCTATAAAATCCCGTCGCTATGCACGGGTACTCGTCAAGTATTGTAAATACATCTTAAAGCAAAACCAAAGGGTTACTCTAACTCACAAGTTCATACTCAAAGGTACTGTAGTGCGGTGCTAAGGTACCCTTTAACTAAATTTTATGACGAGCAAATTGTAACACCCCAAATACCGCGAACGGAAGATTGTGTCACCGGGGTGCTACTTCATAATACAAAGTACAAGTTATAGAAAACGACCTCTAAATGAGACGTTTTGAAAAGTTACCATTCGATTAATGGAATCAGAGTTACAAACAATGAGGTCCCAAAGTATAAAACATAAATGTTTACAAAATGTTTCGAATGGTAAATACGAGTGTATAAAGTCTTCAAAAAATGTCGTGCGACTCTAAGTTCCATGCAGCATCTATCGCCTTATTGACCTGAGATAAACATGCTAAAGTGTCAACACAATGGTTGGTGAGTCCATAGAGTTTTGTTAAACATGTAAAGCTTTTAAAGAATGTTTACACAACAAAGGCATTGTAATCCACTCGCCCAAGTTTCACCATACAAAACTTGCAACCCGTGTGTTCACAACCCATCGCCAAAATATAGTCTCCACAATACACGGATTATATTCACCCAAGGTCATGAACTGTACACAAGTATGGGGCATCTTCCCAAATAGTACTATATTACTCCCAAGGTCATGAACTGTACACATGGGCGGGGCATATACCCGACTTATAGTACTATCAATATCTCTCCGACAAGATAGAGTATTGTGTACGATGTAAATACAAATCATGTATTTAAATTGCTTAGTAAAGTATTTCCAAGAATGTGTAAATGCAATCAAGTATACCGCAATCAAATGCAATCAAGTATAAATGTAATCATGTATAAATGCAATCAAGTATACTACAATCAAATGCAATCAAGTATAAATGTTTTGAGTATTTGTAAAAGTAAAAGCAAGTAGTTGAGCATGTATCTACCCCAAAGAGTTTATAAAGTAATTAAACGAGTAAAAGTAGATACGAACTCACCTTAATAAAGGTGATATCAAATGTATAATGAATAGACGGATAAGCCGAGAAACCCCACGCCGCAACCTAGAATATGATGTCGTGTCTTAGGTTCTAAAATAAAGATGTGAATGTATAAATTTGCCTTATATGGTTATTACATCAATTATGCTTGGATACTTAACATTTGTGAAGTCGTATAAGTGTTTACGCTTCGCTTATTTAAGTTTTTCCCGCCTAAATCTACCCACATTTCTAAATCGTAAATGATCACTACTTGTTTTTATGTCCTTAGAAAGGTAATCGAATGTACTAAAGCAGCATTAGTGGGCCCACGCCCTGAATTTATTTAATAATGTGAAATTACCAATTTACCCTTGGATGTACTAGTTATTTCAATCAAGAAGAAATGTCTCACGGTTTTGGTCATAAGTCGAGTTCTACAACTCCGCTTAACGACTGGCCAGCGGCCACGTTCAAGTTAGGTGTTAGCTAAAACTTTCTTTCTTTGACCAACAAGGGTTATATGCAATTTTATGAGTTTTAGCCGCTTAAAATCATACTCGCTTTGGACACGTTTTGCCGTTTGCTCTAGTTTATTCATCGAGATGAGTTACGGCATGAGTTACCCGGAAAACCACCACAAGACATCGATCTATAACCCTATGTTTTTACCTAAGTTTCTCGGACCATGGATATTTCCCAAGAGTTCCATTTATACCCTCCTGTCGACTTTCTGCTTTTGCAATATAAGTCCTTATGATATTTCTAGTGTTTTAGTCCTATTATCCAAGCGTAACCAAGTATAATAAGCATATAGAACACATTAAATACATGTAATACTAATATTTACAGAAATCAAAGGTAATATAGGAGTCTGCTTACAATCCTTGTGCTTAAATTTAACTAGAACCATGAATCGAGATCACTAAACCTATGTTCGTAACACAAAACCCTAGCTTCCAAATCTTTTCACCACATTGCAAACCCTTTATAAACACTTTATAATATTTTTAAAACATCCTAACCTCAGCCCCTAACACTCTTGAGTAGCTCCTAATCCAACCATGGAATCATCAAATAAACTTAAGATTCATGTAGAGATTACTAATGGCTTTAACTTTGTAGTATAACTTGTTGCTTGAATTCAAAAGATGAATGATGTATGGTGATGGTGGTGTTTGACAATGGAGAGGAAAGGAAGAGATGAGATGAGTTTTCTAGTAAATGAATGTGTTTATATAGGACTTTAGGATGGTAACTTGGTCATTAAGTTTACTTAAACATGTATAAGTCTTCCTTTGTAAGTTTTCTAGCCTTATCTTGATGACACATACAAATAAAATGCCCCATGTGGCTAAGAATTTCGTTCAATGCCTATCTTGGATGACTAGATGGATAAACTTTGGTCTTATCTAGTTTACTGAGTGAGTTTTGGTCCCATTAATCGCTAACTGTAAGTCGTTAAGTCACGAAACTTAAAATCGGGTATCCTAAAAATATGAATATTATAAATATGTTAAAACTTATCAATATACTCTATATAAGCATATTAGATGAGTGATACGTTCTATCAGGCTGCTTAAACACTGCTAAAACTGGAAACGAATTTAAAACGCTGTGAAACGCAGAACCGAAAACGAAATTTCAAAACTTATGAAAATGTCACGGAAGTTGAAAACTTATATTTCTCTTATTTTTAATGTTTATGGATATATTGGGATGCCTAAATGTTGTTTAAACCTAAACGTAAATCTCAGACACGGTTTCGTAAAATTTGCAAAAATGACCCGACGAGTGTCAAATTCTTGGGTTATCATTAAAAATAGGTTAACTTACGAGAATGTGAAATAAAATTTTGGTGATGAATAGTAAAAATGAATAGTAAAAGTGAATAGTAAAATTTTAAAAATAAATAGTAACCTGAAAATGTGAATTGTTACACAAATACTTTTCATTTATATATTTTTTCTAAGTATTTTAATTTCCGGTGGTTTAATTTATTACAATTTTTTTACAATAAATGTAATGGATGTCAAGAATTTCTTGTCGATATTTTAACTCTTTAACCATTAACAATATTTTTTATTATACAATTGTAATAATAAATATTTTAGTAACGGTTTTTCGTTGTTCAAAATGACTACATGAATTATATAAATTCTAAAATTTTTGGAGACTAATATGTTTCGATTGTACCTTTTTTAACAATAAGATTACGGATAACTAGAAACGATTTCATAAAGCTTTTTAATCATTAAAAATTATAGGGATATAATTTGACTATGAGCAAGATATCAATAATAATATAGACTCTTTAATGTATAATAAGGATGGCCGAGTAAACGGAGTTTAAAGTTAGATGGTGTTTAAGGAAAAGTATCACTTTTCTTCTAATCGACTAACTTAAAATATGTCGATTTATATAATAGTATCATGATGCTTGAACATTATGACCATCATAGGAAGATGTGAAAATACAACTCGTAATTGATACAAGATAGTTGATTGTTGTAAAACATTGATGAGTTTGCCATCTCAAATTCAACATGATCCTTCCTTGCAAAATTAGAAAGCTATCTTTATCATAACCAAATGATTTGATCACCTCTAACTCTAAATGGCCATGTTTATATACTTGAGAGAATGTAACCAACATAATAATTATCAATAAATTTTGCAAAGGGTTATGTTATCCTACCCTTTAAATATGACATAAGGGGTTAAGGGTATAAAGACTCCTTTTGTCTTCTAGTTTATCGTATAAACATAATTTTTATTAGTTTATTGTCTATGTTTTCTGTCTGTTTTAAGCTTATGACTTACTCCCCCCGTCCCAATTTATTTGTCCACTTTTGACTTTTTTTGTTTTTCTTGTTCAACTTAGACCTTAATTATTTTTGTTTGTGATATATATAATACTTGATGAAAATTATACTAATGAAAATACATTTAAAACACAATCCATTTATATGTTTTGTACCAAGTATGATATAACACAAAAGAAAATAATTAAGGTCAAAGTTTTAAAAGAAGACTTCAAAAGTTAAACAATGTTCATATAGGATTTTTGATGCGGATCCTCCATCAACGCATATCCGTGTATGAAGTGCCCACCTATTTTCGCTTCAATAATCATTGGCCCGCCATTTCCTTCTTCTTCGGTTAATGATGGGAATAAGATATTCGGGTTTGGGGAAAAGCTTTGTGTGATTCTTTGTCGCGTTACTCGTTGTTGAGATTGCACCATTAGGATTGCGAGAGGTTTTTCTTTCCGATGTTTCTCCTTTTTGGGTGTTTTGACCGGTCCTGCCGCTATTTTGTTTTAGTTCCTTTATTACGTTAGAGATGACTTTCCGCTTAGCAGTTCCTCTATATGTCTCTTCGTGTGCATGCACTCATCAGATTGTGTCCCACCTCTCCGTGGAATTCACAATATTTGTTATGCTCCTTTTTCAACCGGTGTGAGCATTGGTGGGGAGTTTTGAATTTTGCTTTTTCCAACGCCAATATTTCCTTTGGTGTCTTGGAAAGGAGAGTAAACCTATCTTGCTTCCTTTCCATCCCGAGTTGGTTTCTGCACTTTTTGAAGCCTTGCTTCGCCTGTGTTCATGCGATTTCCATGGCACTTGGGGTAACAATCTCTTCTTTGTGGTTACCGCGCCACTTCCCTCGTAGGAAGGATGTGGTTACCTCATCATCTCATCTACCGACTGGGTATCTTTTCATGCAACCTTTTAATTAACTCGATTAGTAATCCCGCATGAAGTCAAGATCTTCATTACTTCCGGGCTCCTTTGATGTCTCTTCTTTCGGCTTCATCCTCTTCACAAAGTCTTCCATGGTTTCTCCCTCTTTTTGTTTGATGTGATGGAGTTCCACATGATCCTTTATGCATTTCTTTTGCTGAAGGAAATTTGAAAGAAAAACTTCTTTTAGCTCATCATAATGGTTGGTGAGTTCCACATGGCCTGGCTAAGTCTTCGTCATCAACATCTGACTTTTTCTTTTTGGATTCGGATATGTGGAAAAGTATAAGGGGGTTGAATAGTTTTACCGATTAAAACTTCGTTTTAAACTATTTAGATTAACTTATGTCAATCTATCAAATGTGTATGTTGGATGTTGATAGATAAGTACTTAAATAAGTAATGTAAAAGTAAGGAGTAAGAAGCACAAAACCACAACGCGAGTATTTATAGTGGTTCGGCTACAAGGACACCTTCCTTGCCCTACTCCACTCCCCGAGTCACCTACTCGAGAGTTCGTAATCACTACACAACATAAACTTCTTGTGGCGGAGAAGCCTTCACAACGTCCCGTACTCTTTATCATGTACAAGGCTAGACACCGGGTTCTTCCACGAGGTAGAACCAAACCTATCACAACATCGCCTACACTTTATCGATACAAGGCTAGATACCGAGTTCCATTACAAAGGAGGAACTACTACCCAACACTACACAATACCTATCCCAAAGGAGATCCACCTTATAACAACATCAACAAGGATATCAATATCATTTGACCCAATACTAATCTATCTTGTAAATCAACACACAATATCAAATTTACACCCTAGGCACCTTTCACTAATGCCTTTGACACGACTCCTAGGCACCCTTCACTAATGCCTTCAACACGCACTTTGGCACCCTTCACTAATGCCTTGACACGGATCTTCAAAGACCTTTCACTAATGCCTTCGCCTTGACCCTTTAGACATCTTTCACCTATGTCTTTGACACAACATCGCTAATGAGAGAAGAAAGAACTTATCAACAAGATAACATCAAGAGTCTTGATGATGATGAAGCTTGGCAACCCATGGACTTAAGCTTGCTCGACTTCAAGGGTAGTGATCTCGCCTTTAAGAGGTACCTAGAGAATCACACAAAAACAAAACTACATAGAAAGATCCTTTGGATCTGAGGTTAAAGAATTTACAACACTTGGAGAGAATGTGTGTGAAAGGAGTGAGTTACAATGAAGAAATGACTCACTATTTATAGAAAAAACTCACATCGCTCCACGGATCCCTCGAGGATCCGTCCAAAGGTATTCACGGGGATCCGAGACGCTCCTCGCTACTTGGGTTATAGGTCTCCCTAGTTGGTTATGGGTCATGGATCATGGATATGAGCTTTGAGTGTCATCTAAGGTGCAATGTATCTAGACATTGGGTTATGGGTATGGTTCATGGGTTAGCTCCATGGGTTATGGATAATACCCAAATATGACTTCATGCATGATGTCATGCAATGGGTCATGGGTTATGGATCAAGCTCCATAGGTATGGATTATGGAATTTGGGTTTTACCCAACTACATTCAATGTATCTAGTCAATAGGTTAACTACTTAGATTTTTACCCATTATATTACCCATTACAATATATACTTAAGTATGTGTAAGTATATGTCCATATGTAAACACTAGTTGTTATACATATGCATTTCTATAACATGAAGAAAATAATAGTGTTTTATATGAAAGCGTAAGTGTGTTAGTAAACTATTAGCTCAAAATAATTACGTATTTTATTTATTTCGTTAAAATGATTTTACGCTTGTTATCGACAAAACATTAGAAGATCGTAAAATATAAATAAATATTTTTATGGCTTATTTGTATTAAAAGGATCTCCAAGATTCGCCTCCGTTATCTTCACCGCTTGAAAGTCGATCGGTCTTCCGCGAATATGCCCTACTGTCTTCGTATCCTCCGGAATAGGGTTCCGCCCTTGGTGAATAGGAGTGATTGTAATCGCCTTCCTCCTCCTTTTGAGATCCGCGACGACTGGTTTCCTTTAATCTCAAGCATACGGAGATGATTTTTTCTATCCCCTAGCTCGTGGAACACACCTTGCGCAGCCCTTCCCAACACCTCCTCCTTTCGGTGACCGCTTTCGTGGTGATCCGGATTGGTCGCGCTGGCCTCGAGCCTCTCACGCTCCCGCTGAGATTCGATCTTCTTTCCCGAATCCCTCCTTCTGGTCGGTCTTCCGGATTCGAAGTGTTGTGACGCTTCGCGAAAGTCCAACCGAGTTTTCAGCGCTTTTATGGCCTTGGCTCTCTCCTCCTGTTTTCGAACTTTCTTTGTCACAATAGGTAAGATCTGGTCATAGTAATTTTCGCAATACTTCTTGACGGCTGCGCTAGACGCGGGCCCTTCAAGTTCTACCAGATCTACAGTGTCTCCTTTTCCCGCCGTGTTCCGCACCGCGGACACGGGAGCGGGTGTTGGATCAGACGGAGCTCCTACCGTGAGCATTTTTCCAGAACGCAGTTGTGTATTGGGTCCCACGGATGGTGCCAACTTGTTAGTACAAAAAGTGTGACGGGTTGTAATGGATGTTAGCATTGCTTGTCGGGTTGGACCAACAAGCTACGGATGGGCTAATCTTGTACTAGTCCAAGTAGTTTGATTGATTTCCCTGCACAAGAAGAGTAAACGGTTAGCCTTACCGTGGGGACGGACCCCACGATTAGACTCCCCGTGAGAGTAAGTACACATTCTTATCAGAGAAAGTAAGAATATGTGTGTGTAATTATGAGAGAAAGTTGTACCTTGTATGGGATTAGAGCCCTTTTTAGGCGAGTCTTACCACTAGGGTTTTCTAGTTACTCGATATAGTAGTTAGTTGTCGGAGCCGAACCTGGCGGACAAGGTTCCGCTGATCGTGAATGCGACACAGAGACCTTCCGCACCAAGGTTCGGTCCATAGTCCGGACTAAGTATCTTGAGTCGCTTTTAGCCCGAACTATAGCCAATCTCGTTATTGGGCTTCTGCTGGTCCAAAGGTTCGTAGTTATTCTCGTTGTTGGGCCTAGGCCCAAGATGTGTATAGCACGAATTAGGCCCAGTGGGCTCATTGACGTACTATATGTCATCAATTATAATTGTCATACTTAGTTTCATTGATATGAAATTTGAACAATTAATATCGAAACTCTTTTGTGGAATTACTTTTGTGAGGACTGTAAGTAATACAAAGGAGTTTTTTTTAATTCAAATAATTTTGAATATGTACAAACTACAAGAATCCTTGAACGGATATATGCATGCATCTAGGAGATGATTCTTATGTTTAATATTAAATTCAAGTTTTGATTTAATAATTAAAATAAGATAGCTCAGAAGTATTTCTGAAAGCTAGTGGGAGTATTATGTTTATTTTCTTAAAATCTTATGACATATGGGCAATTACATTTCATCTAAGTTAAATGTTAAGTTTTAGTTGGGAATGAAACTTCGCTTGTAAGATTTAGAAAATAAGACATACAACCTTTGAATATATGTTTATAAACATATGCGGTAAAATAAATGAGTCTAAAGGAACATGATGTATCATTTAGAAAGTTTAAATGAATACATATCTTTGATAAGATCAAACGTGAATGAGATCTTAAAGTCTAACTTGAAAATTCATCATATACATCATGTTGTGTGTAAGGTTGTTCTATCATTCTTGATTACAAGATGATTTGACAACATAGAAATATTTATGTTTGGATTTAGAATTGCATTCCTTAGCCTGGAGTTGCTCCCAGATTCTATAAATGAATATACAACAATTGTTGCGTAATTGTCATAGTCAACAAACTTGAAGTTTGGATGGCACCAAACAAATAATTATTCAATGTTTACAGATGTTTAAAAGGGCATATTGTTGGTTGTACACAATGATGCTAGTATAATTGAGATGACACTCAATTTTAATCATGGTATCCTTGATGATGATCATGTTGACTAGTTATACTCAACTAAGAGCATAGTTGAATTATACATTAAAGAATAAAGAATACTTTAAACTTTAAAAATTTTGAAAGATGATTGTCATAAAAGGTGGTTGAGGTTGTAACGCACTTTATAAAATGTTATGACAATATCAAGATATGTGTAAACACATACAAGAAATTCACTTATTGAATTCTTGGAATAAGTATTCTCAAAATTCTGATAGATCAGAGTTAGTTGAAATTATGCCTTGTCAACAAGTATGATTATCATGACTTGAGGCAAAATTCATTAACTAAAGTTATCATGCATGGATCTATTTAGTATTTGGATAAAGAATGTTAAACAATTATTATTTATAATGAATTAAAGTACTTAATACGTTTAATTTCATTTATAATATTGTACCCTGTATTTACATGTTTAAATCCTTGAATAACTCAAATTATTCTAAATAGTCCGTTGTTGATCAATGACATGGGAATGTCATTGAATTAAGACAAATCTGAGTTTTGGTTAGAATATACTTGAAAGTACATTGATTCGAATGCATGACTAATTTCAGATGATATATAGGACCTATCCTAACCACATGATGGTACTTTATGGATCTTTCTCATTAAGTACATCATGAATATTTATCCTCAGACTTAAGATACCAGAGAAGTGTCATGGATGTAGTGCATTTCTGTGAAGCAATCTAACGCTATTCGTAACTGGTAGTTATAAGGGTTGTTTTCAGAAGTGTTGCAAAATTCATGAATTCTGCTTGTAGTCAAGAAAGAATTTGTTCCTTCAAATTTGTTTTGGAGTTTAATACTGTTGGCCCCCTCGTAGGGTTGACAAGATGTTTTCGTGGCCACGCCCACGGTCTTCTGGAATACGTTCAGAAGAATTGGTAATCTTGCTCAAACATATAAAACAAAAAATTGAATAGTTAATTAAGGAATGAGTAAGATCCAGATCCTTATTAACATGGTATTAGAAACAAAAAGATGAATATGATGATGAATCATCAAGAGGTTTTTTTCAGGAAACCATACACGGTTTGTACTGGGGGCATTGGTGTATTGCTAGACGCTAACCGATGTCATTACACATTTTATAAACATATCCAAGTGGGAGCTGTTGGTTTTATGTATATATTTATATATATGTGTATGTTCGGATTCGAACTCGTGACCACGGGATTGCACACATTACGAATGAGAATTAAAGATTAATAATTAATGTAAAATGATTACAATTATTTATATAACACAAAACTGGCTAACGAGCGTTAAGTAATTAATGGAAAATGACTAACGGTCATTAAGTATTAAAGAAAAGGACTTAAGTGTAATTGGGTTAAAAGAAAAGTTGTGGTAACCCTATGGGTGGGTATATTCGGCCGAACAAAGGAGAAAACCCAACCCATAACCTAACTTGTTCCCAAAGATTTCCAGTTACTATATAAGCAAGGTTTGAGGTCATTTGTTTTGTAACTTTTGTGCACACAAACTAAACCCTAAAATTTTCTTCCTCTTTTCTTTTGCTTAGGTCGACCGAAACCCTAACACATTAGGGGGTTCGGATTTGTTTTTCAAAACAAAACTATTTTGTGTTTTTTTGATCTAGCAATCTCTTTAATTTGTTATTAGTTCGTGTGTACAAGAACGTAAATTGGTTTGAGTTGTAAAACGGTAAAGAACAATTTTTTAAACCACTTTACCCTATTTTAGGGTTCTTGAATTGAAAAGATCTAGCCAAATGAAAAAGGTACATTTACGTTTTATATTCGATTGATTAATTACAGCTATATATTAGTTTTTCGCTGTGCTTCATTGATGTTTAGTGTTTTATTAATTTGTATGTCAAGTTTAATAATTCCAACGTTAAGGTCATATATATTGCAAGCGAAGAGCATTACTAAAGACAATACTCCCTGCTTCAAAAACACAGCAACACTTCATAACCATTTTTGTGTCATTAGACAACTTGTGTGGAACATTAAATAGCCACCAATAGGCATATTTCAGAAACTTGGAACAAGTAAAAATCAAACCACCGGTATTGGCTTTTTAAATTATCATAATAAAAAGAATTAAATATTTATTTTTGGGTTGACATGGTAACAAAAATTATCTAACCCTAACCCTACCCGCTAACAACGTTGGTTACCAGGTTCGGGTGAAACTAACCCGATAAGCTTTTTCAATCCGATTTAACCCGACCGAGATAAAGCTTATCGGGTTCAGTTCGGTCGGTCAACCCGACCCTAATGACACCCCTACTTGCAAAGTACATACCGATGGTAAACAATTGCGCCATACTTGCTAGACCCACGGATGCATAAAGTAAAACATGGGAACATAACTATTCTACTCTACCACTAATCTCACAACTATGCACCAAACATGCCATGACCAAAGAAACTATCGAGTACTATATTGACTTATACATTCGTTTTCGCAAATCAATGGAGTCAAAGTTAATCAAGCAGGGGATTGATGCAAAATTGGTACGTCAAGTGGGAAGAAACTAGCTTTTAGTTTCATTTGTTAGTTATGCTAGCCGATTATGGCGAATCTTGACTGACTTAATATGTTTATTATTTTATGTATGTTTCGTAGATTATGGCAAGTCTAGACTAATCCGTACTTGCATGTAGGTTATTATTTTATGTCTTCCATGTTTATTTTAATGTTCCTTAAATTCTCTACCACTACTAGCTAAACTTAAGGAACATTAAAATACACGAAACATACATAAAATAATAAACATATTAAGTCAGTCAAGATTCGCCATAATCGGCTAGCATAACTAACAAATGAAACTAAAAGCTAGTTTCTTCCCACTTGACGTACCAATTTTGCATCAATCCCCTGCTTGATTAACTTTGACTCCATTGATTTGCGAAAACGAATGTATAAGTCAATATAGTACTCGATAGTTTCTTTGGTCATGGCATGTTTGGTGCATAGTTGGGAGATTGATTTTCCATCCTGCAACCATTTTATCATCTGCAAAGCATTAGGCAATTTTGCTTCTAACATATTATAAAACTCCTTCTCTTTATCTGCCAGCTCATCGGCCTCCGGCCTCTCTTTGTTCATAAATAGCAAACATTCGATTCACATCCTCAGAACGGTCTCTTTGTTCAAACACGCCACCAATGCCGCTTTCGAAACATTGATTTTCGCTCCTAACTGATCAAAACCAAGCCTTGGAAGCTTATGAATGTTTTTCATAACACGATTCATATGGGCCATCCAACTTGTCGATTCATCAGTTGTGTTAAAGTAAGCCTACAATTAGAGTCCGGACATATTTTAATAACCTAACTAATTACTTACTAAACATCAGATTCACAATTTGACATGTGGCACTAATACATGTAAACAAATTCGGTATATAATTCAATAACCTAACTATTACCTCCCCTTTTCCAGTAATATCCATTACTTTAAACTTACTAACTTTTTACTAGTACATGATTTAGATATTAAACTGACTGTCAAAAAAAAAAAAAAAATCGCTATTCGTGATTATCTTATAACTCATTATTAACGGATGCAAAACAATAACTGGAAAAATCAAGGAATGGACGAAGGAGTGAAAAATAAATATAAGTAAGCTTTAAGATATATAAGTAAGCCTTGTCATCGCTTAATCATGCTTCCGATACATGGGTTTCCTCGTAGTTAGTGAATAAAAGGTGCAAAATGGATTCGAGCTTCTTATTTGTTTACTTATGCCGAGAGGTGGCAAAATGGATAAGTTTGAGAAACGGGTCAAAATTGATTGATGAGAATTCACAAAAGTGCAGATAATCAAGATCATATAGTAACTCTTTGAACCATCTGGTCTAACCATATACAGTAGTAACTAAGATATATGTCAGATTTTTATAACTATAAACAGGAAAATGAATAATCCACTCAACTTTTTATTCTCAATTTGGGTTGGAGGTTGTGGCATCAAATAGGCAATAGTTTCATATTTTTCAAATAGGTAATAGCTGTCAAAGGCTCACACCCTCCTTGGTTAATCTAAAGGTAATCTAAACAAGCAAAAATCACACGTTTACCCTTTTTTGTTACTTAACAAGAGATTTATAGACCAAAAAATTAACAACTAAAATTGAAGAACTTACTTTTTTTTTAAAGGCAGCTTTGCTATTGTTTCAACACCTGTCACTATAATGCCATCCAGGTTATCAAGCACAACAGCTCTAGATCCACGATTTTCCCTTCAAAAAGAGACAAGCAAGAAACAATAATTAAATATCAGAAGAATCCTAGATTTACCAGCCTTAAGTGACAATTCCCACAAGATAAAATAGCAACATTTTAGTATAGAAAGCAATTCGTTATTCATCAACTTTTGTCAAAAGAATTAAGCCTTAAAATCTCATTCATATATGTTATCTGCTATATATATATGTCTTTAAATCAATGGTCGGGATACTAATGGATCCACGTTACAACACAAGTTGCCATAGAGTAAGCCACTTGACAAGGGTAATTTATGAGCAATGACATGTTTAATTATGTAGTGGTGCAGCATTTTTCATATTTGACGGCAACCGATTTCCCTCGTCCCAATTCTCCAACGTAAAGAATGTGTTCATTAGCATAATTCATATAGATTTCAAGTCGTAAGTTTTAGGCATGCTATCATCATTCTACTAATTTTCTAATATATGTGTCACTTAACATTTCATCAATTACAAATCATATGGTAGGCTAATGTTCCTATCCTCCAAAATGTGACTGATATAATATATCTTGTTAGCTTTTCTGTGCACTTTACAAGTTACAAATATGAAAAGTTAGGAAGTCATGTTTGAAAAAAAGTCCATTTATGAAATAATTACTCACCTGAATCGAATATACAAAAGTCGGCTGTTGTATATTGCTGCATCCTTAGCCACCCAACAGAATACATATGCCCTGCTACAAACAAGGCATTTGTTGGCAATAATCTAAATCAAGACATTGACGGGATGTATTTTAACAATCAAATGTAATTGTGCTTGGACCCAAAAAGCCATTGTTTTAAACAGTCAAACAAAGCACTAAATTTGTTAAAATAAAAATGGAGAAAATAAATATACACAAACTATAGAGAAATCAAGAGACCTGATAAGCTTGTTAGATGGTTTTTTAATCAGTTACTTGCTGGTTGTACAAGAGAAAGAGGAGGAGGGGTGAAGAATAAAGTTTTGTGACTTTGTGTTGTTGGGTGGATAATAACTTCTTTTTAGACCGGCCCAAATAATAAACCTGCGCTTTCAACTAAAGGGTCTAGGTCTTAAAGACCTACTGTAATTTGTAGTAGTAGTGATCGTATATAATAAATGCCACTACTGCCCGGCGTCGCTATCGAACAGGAAATTTTGCATTTACTACTCCTTTTATATATATACGTATTTTTTATTTTTTTACTTTGTTGCGGAAAATTTATTAAAAAAAATGCTTTTAAGTTTAAAGGTTATTCCAAAAGAATGATAACATATATGAAATCGGGTAGATTAAATTTTGGATCAGTTTATATGTTTAAAGAATGATAACATATATGGTTATACAAGAAAAGGGACGCATAATCTATACATCCTCTCTTAGATTTGATGACGCAAATTAAGTAGGGGGTTTTCTCAAGTGTTTGCTTTTTGGTTTTTTGCTTTTATTCAGGATGCAACCTTCGAGAGGGAATAACGCTGTCATTCAACGCATGGTGAAAATGTAGTTTTGTTCTGTCGTCATACATTGACATGTTTGTTTTCTTTAGCTTAAATTAGATATGGAGCTTAAAGCTTTATGGTCTCTTATCGTTGTTTAAACCTCAAAGTTATGTCTAAGATCGGTTAAGGTTTGTGTGTTTTGCAGGTTCCCAAGCAAGATTATTACTGGTTTCCGGTTTATTCAGTAGAGGTTTGTTAGTTTTTAAACATACTAAAATCGGTGCCTAAATCTATATAAAATTGTTACAAGCAAGAGTGTTCATCAGTCCATTTCAATTTTGTTATAAGGAGTTAACTTTTATAATGTAACGGCTTAGATGAATTTGTTAACCAGATATCTATTAATCTACCTATCTATTAATACTATTAAAACAAGGTTTTTACTTGAGTCATCTTTGACTAGGTGGCATTTTTCTATTGGCTAACCAAATAAAAATTACTAATGTCGATGTCATAAAATAAAATAACTTATAAACGCATTTTTTAATCCTTTTTTATAGTAATTTTAAAAATAAAATCTTCTTCTCGTTTTGTGTTAAAAAAATTTATGGGTTATAAACGAGAAATAATAAAAGTTTGAAGATTTGGGGATTAAGCATAATTTTTGAAACCCAGCTCGACGCGGGTGGTTCAACCGGTTGAACCGTTCTAGTCGAAAAACGGGTCGATTTAAACCGAGTCAACCCGACGGGTTGCATAAAAAACGGGTCATATTAAACCGGGTCAACCCACCGGGTTTGAAGCGTCCCGGTCAACCCGGTTTTCGATATGTATTAATAGTTTCCTTCTCAAATACATGTTTTCAACATTTCCTTTTTTAGTTTAAACTTTTTACTTTTTGGTTTTCCATTTATATATAGTAAGTAGGGTACCCGTGCGTTGCGATGTCGGGTACCCGATGACGATTAACCAGAGAAATAGATCTCGATGAGACCTGATTCACCAATTTGTTTCGATTTCAACGGGTCCTCTCTGGTTCGTTTTTGGATGGCTTTTATTGGTTACCCGAACCGGTGGTGACACCGCACGGCTGAACCCGTTGGTCCGGACTGATTTCCAAAAGTACATGTACCATCAACTTGTTAACTCAGAAGCTTTGTGTGTTTTATTAATTGAGTAATGCTATTTAGACCTACAACACAAGCCTCCAAATACATGCCTAATGCATAAATCACTTGTACAATTGTATTAAGTACTTTCTCTTCCAAATTCCACCAATCATTTTTTAAATCAACCAATCAAATCATTAGGTTCATTTGTAGGCTTGATTAGTAGGCACAACAATCACTTTTCTTATTAATTTGTATAATGTGTATAATAACATGTACTTTTCATGTTAGGGTGTTTTAAAAATAACATTAATTAGTCATTATTTTATATTTTGGATTATGTTGTTGCTTGTTTAAATTGTACATTGTGAAAATTTTAGCGTACTTTTTAGTAAGAGGTGTTTTAATTAGTTGTTTTTAATTTGATAAATATGCTTTTAATTAGTTGTACAATGTGAATAAATTATTACACTTTTAAGTAATGAGGTGTTTTAATAAAAGTGTTAATTACACAATACATTTCTCACACCATTAAGTTTCAACATTTCACTTTCACCGTTTTTCATATATAGTATAGATGTGACTCTTGAAAACATCATAACCATTTCTTCACTCGAGAATTTGAAATTTGAATTCATCACCTCTCACTTTATTTTGTACTACATCTACTGAATTTTTCCATCTTCCATCATATATATTTTGTTCCAAACGAGAAATTAACCAGATTTTTGTTCCGACATAGTGATTTGTGCAGGTTTTCATTTTAGATTGCTATGTTTTCTCACCACTAATTATCCATTCTAACAAGTTATGATTCTAGTTTTCTTTCATCTCATAATTTATTTGAGTTTTTGTTAGGCTCTCAAAATTGATGTGGGTTCTTATCACTTTATCAATCAGTCACTTTATGTGCTTCAATGTAATTGCATTTTTTATAGTGGGATTTGTTTTGTTGTTGGTAAACATTAAGGGTCCGTTTGGTATAGGGGTGTGGAAATGAAGGTATGAGTTTGAAATCATTTGTGTTTATTTGGTTGAGTGGATTTGCTAAACCATTCTCGTGGGTCCTACACATGATACCTATAGATCCATACAACTTGAAGTTGGTGGATTTTACCAAAACATTCCAATGGGGCCACTCATCTCACTCTTTTAATTCATACTTAACAAAAAATATTCGAACCCAATTATATAAATCAAACAACATTTTTTCAACTATCAAACTCATTTCCATACCACCATATTATCATACCAATATCCATTGTGATTCCTATAAGCAAACCAAACGGACCCTAAGTGTTTGAGTGTTAAAGTGATAAGACTGTTGTTACATGCATATAAGGTGTTTGATGAAATGCTTGAATTATTTTCTTTCAAATTGATTGCTGCATGATAAGATATATATGTCCTAAGTGATTTGACATTATTTTCTTACGAGTGACTTTGTGACTATAGGCAAATTGATGTGACTAGAACCTTATGTAAGGAGCGTGCCTTGGAAGCCTTTCCGTTGGATCCAACAAAATGGGGAGGTATTGCTATTGCTTATCTATCTGAAATGAAATTTCTTTTGAACTCTGCATTTAGTCAAAGGTTTGAATGTTTTCCGTCTCATATTTTATTTGTGACATAGGCCTTGTTTAGCTAAGCTTATTTAGTGAGCTTAGGCTTATTGGCTTATGGCTTATATAAGCTAAGCTTATAAGTCCATGTTAGTGTTTGGATTAGCTCATGGTAAATAAGCTAATAAGCTCAAAAGTGTTTGGTTTGGCCTATGTTGGTAAATGACTAAAAGGATATGGTTTAATATGCTTATAAGTTTAGCCAAACAAGCACCGAAAAGCTGCCCAGATACAAACCAAAGAGTTTACTCCCAAAATCAAGCCATGAACACAATGTTAATCGCACAACAGCCAAAGAACTCAGCCTCATAAGCAAGAACATCGGCCAAGAAGAACACCTCCACCAACTGCAAAGAATAGCAACAACAACTTCACCAAAGCGGGAGCGGGAACAACATTTGCCACAAACTACTAATCCAAAACGAGAAGCTCCATGAGCCTCAAGGAACACGGTTCGATCTTAACCCCATGGCTCCAAGGATCGAGTAGATAAGTTTGGTTCGTTAGTTATTGTGCAAAATGTTGGTTAAAATGTCTTGGTTACTTCTCGATATGCATTTTAAGACCACCATTGTAGGTTGTTATTAAATTAAGTTGTAATGTGTTGTGAGTAATGGAGGAAGAGAGGAGGTAGAGTTAGGTGGAGAGAATGGAGGTCAAAATGTAAATTCATAACTTGATGAGTTATAAAAGTTTGATTCTCATAAAAAGCCTCATTTTGTGGCTTATCAAACACCCATAAATAAGCTTATAAGCCCACTTATATAAGCTTAGCAAACATTAGTTTGGGCTTATTAAATTATATGTTTAATAAGCCCACTAAATAAGCTTAGCCAAACACCCCCATACTTATTTCCAAAGAACAACATGAAAGTGGCAAAACCATACTTTTTTGTTTTCTCAAGGAAAAGAGGGGTAAAAACAATGAGCTCAATGTTTATTTATGTTGATATCTCGAGTGATTGTGCTATATAACCATTTCTTCTTTGTATTATATTTGCATGATGGGGATGGGTCATGGGTCAACAAAGATAACCAAAAAAAGGGGCATGCATGTGATTTATCTTATGTGTACTATGTTTTGGTATTAATTAATCTTTCTAAACCAATAGTATACAAGGGGAGCAAAACAGATGATCTGAAAAGTGGATGTAGAAGTTGAAAACAAAGGATTTTATCTGAAGAGAATAATGGAAACAATATTATATCAACATATGAAGAAACTTGCTTGACAGAAGATCCAAATTTAGGTTGTAGCTGAATTCAGAGTTGAATATCGCACGAGCTAAAATTGATGGTGAAAGTGAACATGAAGTGAGAATCAAATTGTAGTTTATCAATGTAAAATTTATTAAAGTTTTTTAAACAACCCATGTATTACACGGGTCTTAAACTGGTATTTCTATAAAATAAATTATGAAGAAATGGACGACATTTATATACTCCATGGTATTTTGACAGGTTCTTAGAATTTTTTGTTGATCATCATAGTAAGTGTTGATTTTGTCAACAAATACAATGTTTGTTAAGGTCAAAATTGTTGTTGTTTGCAGTAAAAAAGACTATGTCAATAGTTTTAAAGTTTTTATATTTTCAAAACAATTTGATTTTTTTGTCACGATGACCATGATATTTAGGTTGTAAACATATGTATGTATTGGTCATATTATAATGCCATAGATTGTTTATTCCTTATTTAATACACAAATCAAGTATATGTATTTTTCAATATTGTTTGTGAATGTCATCTTTTTTTTTCCGTCTACCCCATACTCTACTCTAATATAAGTTATGTTAATTTTGCATGTTTCATTGTAATTAAAATATAATGACATACTTTTAAGTATCCTATATTGCTCATGTTAGAAATATTAGCCAGGTACCCGCTCATTACGGTGGCGGTACTCGTATGATTATATTTTCTGCTGATAATTTTTTTCGAAGTACATTTTTTTATGATGACATAGTCTTGAAATAGGCTCTAACATCTTAAATGGGATGTTACATCTTTAATGGGCGGAATAAATATTAGAGTTGTTACAAGAATGTAATAAATTTTATTTATGTGTGCAAGGTATTGAATTGTTAGCAAAAGTCAAATATATTTCTATTAAAATCGAGTGAGTATGTCTTAATTTTAAACCTTGTTATTAAAATAATAGTCCAAAATAATTTATATATTAGTAAAGATACTTACATTTTTTACGTATCTTATATTGCCCGTGTTGAACACGGTTATTATCTAGTAATCCATTCAAATGAAAGTTCCGTGTGTGAATCATTATCTCCGCATAAATATTAAATACCTGACTAATCGCATTAAAATCTCTTCATCCTTCAATTCATCATTTCTCTTAATCACATTCTGATCATCTTCATCCCTTGGCTCAACCTGCCATAGATTGTTTATTCCTTATTTAATACACAAATCAAGTATATGTATTTTTCAATATTGTTTGTAAATGTCATCTCATTTTTTTCCCGTCTACCCATACTCTACTCTAATAAAGTAATACTCTTTTCGTCCTATTTTAATTGTCCATATTTCTTTTTTGGTATGTCTCAATTTAATTGTCCAATACTAAAAGTATATAAGAGAATTTGGTCAAATTTACTATATTACCCTTGTTTGAAATTAGTATTACAAACTTTAAAAAAATGTTAATTAATTGGTTAAGGGTAAACCTATCATTTAGCAAAAAAGTAAAAGAGAGAAATCAATATTAATTGTGTTTCTCTCTTAAACTGTGTGTTTTTTTGTCGGGAGAAAATTATTTTGAGACGACGAGAGTATAAATTATGTTAATTCTCCGTATAAATATCAAATACCTGACTCATCGCATTCGAATTCTCTTCATCCTTTTTCAATTCATCCGGCGAGATTAGTTTCGTTTTTGGTGCCTCGATCAATTAAAAACAAACCAAAAACAAAAGATTAATTATCTCGAAAACATAATCAACTTTTGAGTCATTAATAGTTAATGTAGTAACATTAATCCTTTTGTTTATATAAACAATATACCTTCCCATATTCCTTCCTCAAGTACTTTTGTTCCTCATTCTGAAAAAAAAAAAAAAAAAAAAAAAAAAAAAAAAAACATTAGAGTAATTAAAACTTCGTCGAAAAAACAAACCAAATTTTTTTTCAATTTTTTTCAAACTGAAATTCTTCTTAACTTTTTTGTCGACAAACTTTTTTTCTGAATTTTTTTAAAAAATAGTTTTCGTGACATGTGAAAAAAAATTCTAAAATTTCTTTTTCATGATATTTTCTAAAAGGTTTTCCTGATAAAAAATTTCACTTGTGAAAAAAAAAAGTTCACATGTGCCGAAAAAAATCCAAAAAATTGATAAAAAATTTTCTAGATTTTATTTCAAATTGATATGTGCCAAAAAAAGTTGAAAAAAAAATAGGAAAAAACTTTTCAAAAAAAAGACGGACGAAAACGTAAAAAACGAACAAAAACGGGTGAAAGCATATAAAAACCGACTAAAACGTAAGAAATATGAACGAAAACGTGTAAAACCGGACGAAAACGTAAAAAACGAACAAAAACGGGTGAAAGCATATAAAAACCGACTAAAACGTAAGAAATATGAACGAAAACGTGTAAAACCGGACGAAAACGTAAAAAAAATGTAACGGATCAAAACCATAATGAGTGAATCCAAAAAAACGGTTGTGGATGCAATTTTCACTAAACCACATGGACCATTTATGTACTTTACTCTGTAGACGATTTACTTAATTTTCAAAAATCCACGTGTAAAATGGTCAACACAAAATATTTTTTTATCTTTATTAATCACAAGATAAAAATAATTATTATTTATCTCTTACAAGTTACAACAATATTGTTTTATTCAACTTTAAAAATATATGTATTATGACCAGGTTATAAATAGCGTGAGGCGATGACGTGGCGACGGCCAAGCCCTCACGCCTCATGCCCGCGAAGCTTTTGCGTTTATAAGGCGTGGATAAGGCGGCGAGAAAGATGAAAATATTTTATATATTCATATCATAATTCATATATATCGAGTTTAAAAAATATGGCGTAAAGCGGCGTTCGGATAGCATGGCGGCGTGACGACGCCTCACGCCATGGCGCCTTTCATGGCCTTTTAGTAACAGATGATTATGACTTTAGGCATTAGCATAAACTTCACTTTGTTATATGGGCTTAAAATAAGTGACCATGTAAAATGTACAAGTATTGGGTCTTATTCATCGAAAGTAATAAACTTAAAATACGGTTTTATTCTTTATCAAAAAAAAAAAAAAAAAAAAAAACGGTTTTATTCACAAAAGATGCTCCTTTCTCCATGTCCGAAGAATACAAGGTAAAATATTTACATTCAAACCACACAAAATACGGGAAAACGCGACCACCGGTACTTGGTTCGTGCCATCGGGTCGCGTTTTCCGGGACCATTTGGGCTGGTCGTGACGGCTCAAGACGCGAAAACTTGTAGCGTGCTCGGGTTGGAAAACGCATACATTATAAATAGAAAAATGCTATATTCACGTAATTTTTACAAAAATTGTTAAATAATAAACCTAATACCTTGATTGTCTTATAGCCTACAAACTGCTCTACTGCCCCCTCACTGAGTTTAATACACTTGCCATTGGGATGATACCATGCACCCTGTTGAGTGTAAGCCGCTGGAAGTAACGCAACCATCCCAACAAGTTCGTTGCACGCCTTACATTTTGTAACCCATGTTATACGTGTCTCTTTTATATTCTGAGCTCTGAGTTCTTTTGGTCCATACACCTTCTCAGGGAGAGTAGCATTCTTCTTGGAATTTGACATTTTATGGATTGTGAAATGTGGAATGAAAAGGTTTGAATATGAGAAGATAGTATTAGGGATTGGATGAATGAAAAGGTTTGAATATTAGTATTACTAGTAATTAATTTTAGTAGTTGAATTGAGATGTAAAATGGAAACTGTAAATCAGATCTTTACTGTTGTAATAAATACATACTTTACCCAAACCAGAAAATATTAAAGGCTACCTGCCTCGTAATATTGACAGCACAAGCCTTTCAAAAGATACCACCTTCCCTAGTTTCTAATATTATGGACAAGTTGTAAAATCGTTAGTCACCGTGAGCGGTGAGGCAGGGTTTTGCGATTAATCGGTTAAGTGGTGATTAAAGAAAGATTAATCGGATTGAATTTTTTGCACAAAATTGTAATTTTAGATATTATATTAAAGAGAGAGTTATTTTACATACCCAACTTTTCTTACACTTTAAAAGGAGTCATCTCCACCATCCATCTAAAAATAAATTAATGTTTGAGATAAAAACATTTTTATTATTTCACTTAATTTTATAATTTAAATATCTTTAAACCGTTAAGCGTTAAGCAAAATAATTACACATCGCATGATGAAGATTTAATTATCTTTCATAGACGGACACTTTGATATAATTTCGAAAAAAGAAAAAAAAAATCGTTTTTTTCACGTTTTTTCGTTTTTCTTCGAAACTGAAATTTGCATAAAATATCATATATGATTTAACACTAATTTGAAGATCACATGTGATATTAGTGTTAAATCTATCATATATGATACTAGTGTTAAATCATATATGATAAATCAAATATGATATACATATCATATATGATTTAATACTAATATCACATGTGGTATTCAAATTAGTGTTAAATCATATATGATTTTTTCATTCAAATTTCAGTAACGTAAAAAAACTTAAAAAAAACGTGAAAAACACGAAAAAAAATTTGTCAAAAGTATATCAAAGTGCCTATCTATAGAAAGATAATTAAATGCTCGTCGTAATGGTATATTTTTTTCGTTTGACGATTAACGATTTGAAAGATATTTATATTTAAAAAAAAGATGAAAGTGGGTTTTTTTAATTGTTGTGATTAATCTAATCTTCTAGATCTAATAAAAATGAAGGGTTGAGATTGATCACTTGGTATGTAAAGAATCTTTTGTCCTCAAATGATCTTAAATTTATATTATATTATAAGGTTATTAATTTATTATACATAGAAGTCACAAAAGTTTGCGCGAAATTTGTTCTAAGTCACTAAAGTTTCAAAGTTGTCATTCAGGTTACTAAACTTATGAAGGTTGTCATCCAGGTTACTAAACTTATGAAGGTTGTCATCCAGGTTACTAAACTTATGAAAGTTGTCATCCAAGCATCGAACTTGTAAAGACATGACATTTATGTTTCTTAACATATCAAAAAATATATCGTAGAAATCAATGAAATTATATACGTGTTTGCTTTTTATAGTTTAGTAACCTGAATGACAACTTTGAAACTTTAGTGACTTAGGACAAATTTCGCGCAAACTTTAGTAACTTCTTTGTATAATAACCCTATATTATATGTATAAGATAAGTATAGTGCATTAAAGTTCAAATATTTCAAGTGTTTAGATATAAACATAATACATATTTCTTCAAAGTTCAAAGTCAAACATGGATATTATTCGGTTTGTTCACCATTTTTAAGCGATCTTTGACTGATTAATCGATTTGTTGACCGATTTTTAAGCGATTTTGTCCGGTTTTTAAGCGATTTTGTGCGATTAGACCGATTTTGCCCGATTGACCGATTTGTTGACCGATTTTTAAGCGATCTTTGAACAAACCGATTAAATAGGCCGATTATGATAAATCCAGACGTTTAGTAACCGATCAACGATTATGCGAAGATTAATCAGCCGCCTGAGCCGATTTTTACAACAGAGATTGTGGATGCCCAATTGCCACGTATCACGTATCCAGCTCCTTGTTAGTTAGCTTATATCACGACTCTACATGGTATTTTGACAGGTTCTTAGAATTTCATGTTGATCATCATAGTAAGTGTTGATTTTTTTTTTACTTATTTTTTTTTTGTTGTTTTGGAAAAAAGTAAAATTAACATCAAAAGGCCACAAAGGGCAAAACAACACAACCAAAGAAATCCATACACATGGTCACATGTAGGGGTATCATTCGGGCTGACCGGATCCGACCCCGACCCGACCCGAACCCGACCCGAGTCAATTCGGGTCGGGTCAATCGTTCAAAATTATATTCGGGTCAACCCGAGTTCTAAACAAGGTCGGGTTTAGGTATGTTTTTAGCCTTGACCCGACCGAACCTAATCGACCAACCCGACTAACCCGGATCAATAAAACTTTTAGAATGTAAAATACCTGGGTTGATTCGAACCCAAATTAACCCGACCCAATTGACCCTACCCGAGTTGACACGAAACCGAATTCACCCGCCCCGAGTTCTAAACAAGGTCGGGTTCGGGTATGTTTTTTTAAAGCTTGACCCGATTTGACCCGACCTGAGTTGACCCGAACCCGACCTGGTCAACCCGAATAACACCCCTAGTCACATGTAGGCCAAACCAAAAACCACAAGCAAGTGATAAGGTTTTAAAATGTACCGTTTTGAGGGGTCGTTTAAGCCCTTATTTGATCACTTTTGTATCCGTTATTACTTAATATCGTTCCTTTTCACTTTTTAGGTATCTTGAAGGCAAAATGCTGGAATGACAATTATTCGGACGAAAAGGCGCGAATATACGAAGAAAATGGCCAAAGTCAAGAATCGAGACACTCAGTCGCTAAAGCGAAGGGACGGCGTCGGTGTTATCTGCGCGCCGTCGCATCACTTTTGTGAGCTACCAAGAGCTAAATTGCTTAATTACAAGTGACGGTGTCAGGCTTTAAAAGAGTAGGTCGTCGCAACTCAGACGGCCTAGATTTGATCCAGACAACGTCAGAGACTAAAGGGGACGACGTCACAAGCATAAGGTGACGCCGTCGCAAGACTAACGAGGCCAAGACGAAACCCTAATGATGGCGACCCGATGGCGTCACAAATCAAAGGTTGACACCGTCGCATATGTAATCTTATATATAGAATCCGAATTTTTAGTTTTCGAGTGTAGTCTTTTGGAGTAAAACCTAAACCAACCAAGGTTGTCTTGTACAAGATTTTAGGTTTCTAAACCCTATCTTAAATCAAGATAAGTGTTTTACTTCATTAATTTAATTATATCTTCAATTATTTGTGTGTAAGCTTGCATGTTCCCCATGTCCGGCTAATTTATTTGTGTATTTGCTTAGGGAATATGAAACTTAATTATTGAATATTGATTGGTTGTCTCTTATCTTAATTGTTAATGATCTAGTAATGCGATAGGTCATCCGTTGTGTAGTTAATGCTTGATTAATCTTTGTGAACCTTAGTTTATAATACCTAGAGTTGTTGTAGGCTAAACCATCCGAAGAATACCTTAGAGTTAAAATTTATAAATCCTAGAGACTTTGTAGGCGATAAACTTTGGTAGTTTCAAAGAGTTAGGGATAAATGCATACCCTACGACCTTAGACACACAACGCGATTGAGAATAAGGACGTGACAATTCAACCATCAATAGGAGATAATTAAGGAGTAATAAAACCTAGGTAAACACATCTTTAAACCATCATACGAGCACACAATAATTAGACATAGACTACCCTCACCTTAGTTAACTAGATAATTAGATAGTAGAAGTAATCGGTAGAAATACCAACCCCCCGAATCCAAACCCCGAGATTCGTACCTTTCCATTTCCTAAAAACATAAAAGATAAAAAATAATCTTCCTCAACCCCAACCTAGTTGCTTTGACTACGTAACCATGCACATTTGTTGGAGCGACTGGATGATCGGGCCGAGGTGCCCTCTTCCCTCACTCTCCTTTCCCTAATATGAACCTTGAGTCATCAAAGCCTTTTCGACTCGGCCTGGCCCGGCCGCCCCACGCTCTTGTTTTTCGCTTAGCGTAGTAACTTCTCACTAGCATTCCTATTCCCCAGAGAACGATATCAATTCCGTGGCTTACCCTAATACTACACTACAACGATTAGGTTCACTACCTAGGGTGTTGAAAAACTTGCTCGACGAAAGGAAGTTCCTTTGACCCGAACGACGCTTGTAACATTATCAAGTTTTGGCACCGCCGGGAATAGAATAGCTAGTTAGAGTCCACCTCGCTTAGGTTCCCTTGCTTGATTCCTATCAAGCAAGCTTTTTCTCATTTTAGCTTCCTTGTAGTCTATCCCCTTCTTTGTGTTTGTGTTCAGAAACCCTTTTCATTTGTCGATATGGCAAGTGAAGTTGCATTTGAATCATTAACAAATGAGGAACAATTGAATTTCGCAGATTGGATTGCTTTTATTGTTCTAATGAATTTGTGAGTGATCTTAGAGATATCCAAAAGGAGACGGGTGTAAGGTTGGATGGATTTGATAAATTTTGTGCTTGTGTGGCTTCTATTCAACGATCATTGTTAGAATCAACTCCTTTTAGTGAGACCCTCGGAAAATTTTTGAGAAAAGGCTCTAAGCATAAACCATCGGTTGTCACAACTTGAGGAAATGGATAAGGAGGATTTATCTAACCTTAGGCATCATGATCAAAAAGACCTAGTTTTTAAGAACATGGAACCTAAACCCGAACAAGATTGTGAGATGGTTATAGTTGAAGCGCCTAGTTGCATGCGTGGGATAGATTTCAAAACATATGACACACGTGAGGAACTTTAGGCAAATAGAACATAGTGATCAAATTTTGAGAATGATTCTTATGAATCGGACCAAGAATTTGAAATGGCTAAAGAAGGATTTGAGATACTTAGGAGTGTATTTGGGTTAGATCATACTAAAACACATGATGAACTTTTAGGAGATCGATATATAATGGAGAATGAGGTGGAAACTCCAAGCCCACAAGCCCTACCATCACTGAGGAACACATCGCCTATAACTTACCCGGAAGAAGTAGAAGAGACTATAGGAACCCCGATTGATATAGAACCTTTGGACCAAACGCCACTAGAGAATGTAGGTTTAGATGATTGTTGTCATGACCTCTCTCTTAGTCCTAGGGAAGTTCCTAATTTTGATGAACCGAAGCCTCAACCAAAAACCTTACCCAATTTTTCGTCTTTAGATGTGAATCTTGGAATTGAATTAGGCCCCAATCCACCCATCAAAATAAATAATTCGGGTAGTTGCTTGATAAAGGTGGTAGACTCTAGGCCATGTAAAGTAGAAGCTAATATAGGAGTAACCCATGACCTCACACACTTATATCACCCATTCATGGTTGATAACAAGAAACATTATGGTTTTAAACCGGGTTTATTAGGTCAAGATGGATCCTTAACTAAGAATCTTTTGAAGTTGATAGAAGATGATCCATTTTTAAGAGAGAGATTATTCACCCGCTACACCAATAGAATTAGGTAAGGTTATAATGAATGGAACTGTTGGATCGATATACTTTAATCAAACTAACTTAAACTAGCTTGTTAAGGTTTAATAAATTCGGATAAATCCTAAGTTATTAACAAAGAAACACTGAGCAATCTTTATTAAGTACGCAGAATTTACTTAACAAAGCTAAGAAGAATAACTTTTATTATAAACTCTAAATCTGCTTATTATGCAGATACTCTAATACAACTCTAAGATAATCGAACTTTTCTCTAAAACACTAATTCGTAAACTCTAAAACTCTTTTTGGAATCGTACTCTAATGCCAATCTAGGAGTCCTTTTATAAGCTCAAGGATATCCTAGTCGGTTTACAATTTGTAACCTTGTACGACAAGTAATCTAAACATAGAATACAATACATTCCATAAACGAATATAACAGTTCTTGTGTTTTGCAAAGATTTGACTTCTTAGTGCATTACTTTGACTTTATCTTTAGCGATGCTTTGACTCTTTGACTTCTTCCAAAGAATTTTTGACTTACAAGATTTCATATCTTCAAGACTTTCATATCTCAAAGACTTTCATATCCCAACAATCCTCCCCTAACTTGACTTCTACTTGCTTGACTTCAAGTTCCTTTGTGAATATATCTTTAACAACTTCATCTTTAAGAAGCATTGTTCTTAGCTCTTGGATTGTATCTTTGTAGTGTACGTGCTTTGTCAAAGTATCTCTTAGAATTGTTCTTTTCACAAAGTGAGATCCAAAGAAACTTCATCTTTTCAAAGAACACAAAGAACATATGGCAATTTGTACATTAATTCACTTTAAGTTGCATACTATTCTCATCACTTCCAAGTGAATCATTGAAAATTTAATGGATTTAGATCTCTTTACCAAAGCCATTATCTCGGAGTAGCCAAATGTTTTGGTGTGTAAGACCATGGTACATTGATAACTATATGATTTTTAGCAAACCACCACTATCAATGATTTGATTTGTCTTTACCAAAAGTTGTACCCTTCCGGACTAGTTAGTTCTTCTATCTAATGGTGAACTAATTACCAATAATGGTTTTCCACGGCCTTTACCACAAGCCATTTTCTTGTGGGCTAGCCAACTCTTCACATTCTCGATAGATTACCATCCAACTTATTAGCAAGTTGTCAACTAAAACAGATTTGATATATCTTTACCAGAGCCGTTTGATCATGGATTAGTCAAACCTTTTGTAACCATGGTGGATTGATAACCTATTGATGTTATCATCACAAAACCATTTATTCAACCTTTATTTCAAAATATTTATTACTTAGCAAAGGTTTCATTTAAAAATTCTTTAAGCTGGTTTATTTTCGCAAGAGTACTTTGATGAAAGTCTTGTCTTGATCGATAGTACTTTGAATAAAAGTACCGATATATCAAAAAGTATTTATTCAAATAAAATTCATACCGTTATTGATCATTCTCAAAGAATAGTAGTCCGGTTGATAAACAAGTTGATAACCATGCAAGCGGTTTCATTATCCTCCTCTACTTCCAATCCATGCTCTAGCATTCTTCTCATGAGCTCAACTGTTAGAGGATATCTTCTTTACGCAAACATATGTATCATTGTTCCATTTTCCGACTCTAAAACATGAACTCGGACTCTTCAAAGAATCTCCAAGAAACAATTTCCCAAACTTTCTTGATTCTTCCAAATAGCATCGTGCTCTCCTCTTGATTTCCCATACGGTTATGAGATCACCATGTAAAACTAAACCAATCCCTTCCAATGGATTATTTTCAAAGTAAGCCTTCACCACATGATATAAATAGAATAGATCTACTCTATCTATAATGTGCAGAAGTCCCATAGCCTTTTGAAAACTTTGAAGCTTTCATCTTCTTTATGAAAAATCATGTAATCTCCATCCTTGGATTTCACAACTTCAAAACACTAATCTTTGATCTGTTCATCTTCATGTCATTATCTTCTTTTGAATAATCAAAATCTACTACTACGAGATAATTCCTTAATTCATCACTAGTCTCGGATCTTAATTCAACTTTTTCTTTCTTTGAGAGTCGAACATCCGTAACCCGGTTTTCCTTTTTCTTTTCAAGTTCTTCTTCTTTCGACTTGAATTGTAGCTTCTCTCTAAAATCTTTAATTCTGCAACATCCTTCTTATAATCCTCCCTAGCAGATCATATAATCTTTTCATCTCAAAATAATTAAACTTCGCAATCCTTTATACCTTGACTTTTCGGATAAGCCATCATAGCATTTTGCCTTTAGCTTTATTAAGTCTTCTTGGCAATAAATCTAACAGAGTAGACGGTAATGTTTCAAAGCAGCTCGCATTCAACTCCTCATGCAACTTCTTAGTCGCTTCTATTCGAGCTTCTTCACTTCCTAAGATTTTCTATCTTTAGCATTTAACTCTTCTTGAAGCTTTCTAGTTGCGACTTCATTCCTAGCAACTTCAATTGCTCTTATTTATGCTAAAGTTAACTTTTCTTCTTAGTTTCAACCAGAACACCCTTTCCTTTATCCTTAGGATCAATATCAGGTTGAGAAGTTCTTTGTTGTTCTTCTTCTTGAACATCTCGAATAGTAACTCCTCCTCTTGCTTGTGATAAATCTCCAAGAATTGTAGCAATAAACTCATCATCACTTGCAGAATGAATAGGTTTGAGAATAGCTTCCTCCTCTTCTTGTATAACAGGTTGTAGAAGGTCCGACTTCCTCTTCAAAATTTAACACTCTTGGAGTAATTACTTCTTGTCCGAAAGTATCCACGAAAACCAAGATTTTGTTGTTCAAGACCTTGTACATCGCAAGATTTGAACTTGAGCCCGCTCATCAAGATCTTGATAGATCTTTTCTTCGACTTTTAGAACTTTCTGTGTTCATTTTCTTTAACCATATCTTCTTTCAAATTCGATAATCTAGATTCCTCCCAAGTTGATGTAAGATGGTTTATGAACCTTTGGCGTTTGTGTAGCCTAGGCGCTTGCTTGCCTTCTTGTTTTTGACCCGGACACGAAATTCTTTAATCAAAGGCCGGACAAAAGTTCTAAGCCTTCTAAATTTGATCTTCAACTTCTTTATCTGCTTAGCTTGAACCGTAGTAATCTTTTGCAACTTAACTATCTCCCTTGTCAAAGCATAATTATCCAAAGATAAACCTTCACGAGGTATAGAATGTGGATCTTCACTCTGAATATGTGAATGTTCCTCTGATTGTGAAACAGGAACAGATCCTTGTGGAGATGGAGAAGGTGATCTTAAAACTTCTTCTTGAACCTCAGGGCTTGACAAAATAGTACCACAGTAGAGATGCAGACCTTCTTGTGATGCAAGACTTGCGGATGCAGACCTTCGGATGCAATACTTTCGGATGCAAGACTGAGTGCGGTTCCTTCAGATGCGAGACCTTCACTTGCTACATCATCTTCATCATCGCCTCTAAATTGAACAACTTCCATCATAGAAGTAGTTAATGGTGTATCTGGACCTCTAAATAGATCACTTCTTCTAGCCATAAAAGTAAAATCTTGGATTGTTGAACAACAACAGCAATAAGTATGTAGGTTTTGGCACATCAACAAGTTGCTTGTTTAAGAAAAGTTGATAAACCTTGGGTACATTAGTCAAGTAGATCCATGTGAGATATGTGAGAGCATCCCATCCAAGATTAGCCTTGAGAAGTTAAAAACTCGATCCGTAGCTAACCCAACCATTGCAGATGCTATATTGGACCCGAATCGCTCCCAAGAAGTACTTTTAGCACTTATGCAATGTAGCAACTCATGAACCAAAAATTTCCATTGAGGACAAAACAACTGCTATTTGAATGTTTGTTTCATTAAAGAACCTTCATAACTAATATGCCCAAAAGTTTCCCAAATCAATTCCTTGGCAAAACGAATAGCACCATCATTATCATTAAACAACAAATCCTCTCTAATAGATGCTTGATAATCTTCACATTCTTCCAACAACTATAACCCTAATATAATATTCTTCATTCTCCATGTTTCTCTTGCGTGAGCCCAAAATTCTTGAATCCAAGGCTCAATAATATCCGGCTCCACTAAAAGAGCATAAGCGATTTGCGATCCATTAAAAATCAATAATATCATGAAACGCCTCATTGTCTTCAGTCTTGTCTAAATTTGCTACCATATTGTGCTTTGAAACAGTAAGTCGATTCGCCATTGGTTAGTATGTAAGCACAAATTGAATTTGAATAAGAATGAGAGAAATATGGAAACGATGCTAAGAGAATAATATGAGAGGGAAAATCGGAAAGTAGTTATGTATAGGTGAGATTTTAAAAAATCACTGCCCAAAATAAAAACAACTGTTGGCATTAATTACCCCTCAATATAACCGTTGGAACAAGATTTTTAATCGACAAACAAGACTTTCCACGTATGCAAGATTTTCCCAAAGCAAGACTTTCCAAGCAAGATTTCGGGAAAATCAAGATTTTGCCAAAGTCCTCCATAGAAACTAAGTATATACAAGTATCCTCCCTCAGCAATACACGGGACTATACTAACACCTTATAGTCCTCCCTCAAATGTAGCTCAAGAGTTAATCATGCCAATAGTCACCACCAAGTGATTGAATCTTGAAACATCAAAGCCTTTGGTGAGTAAATCACCACATTATCATCATGTGAACTTTGACCACATTAATGAGCCGATGCTCATAACAATCTCGATAAAGTGATGCCTAGTCCGAATATGCTTGGTCTTGGAATGATAAACCTGGATTCTTCACAATACAAATGGTACTCTCATTATCAATATTGATAGGAGTATTTTGAAATTGAACCCATAGTCCAAGAGTTGATTCTGCATCCACAAAACTTGTCCACAACACTTGCGGCAGCCTACATATTAAACTTCGTGAGATGATGTTGCTTTAATTGTCTCTTTCTTGCATTGCCGGAGACTAACCTTCTTCCAAGATATTGGCATCCACCAGTTGTTGATCTTCTATCATAATTATCACCGCATAATCACTATCTAAAAAGCTTCTAAGTGAAAAGGTGACTCTTTTGGATACCACAACCCTAACTTTGGTTGTTGTTTTAAATAATGAGAAAATTCTCTTTATCGCATTCATGTGAAAATCTTTGGTGAGACTTGATATCTTGCACATAAACAAAGCGCAAACATGATATCAAGCCTTGATGCGATAAGATACATAAGAGAGCCAATCATTGATCCGTATAACTTGACCTCAACGGGTTGTCCATCTTCATCTTTGCCCAATGAATTGATAGATATAATAGTTGTAGTAAACCTTCATATCATCAAAATTAAACTTCTTAAGTATGTCAAGAATATACTTGTCTTTCTTGATAAAAATTCCTTCCTTTGATCGCTAACACAAGTCCCAAAGAAAGTTAACTCTCCCATTGAACTCATTTGAAATTCCTTCGCATCACCGCTCAAACTCCTTAACCATGGACTGTTTGGTAGCCCCAAAGATGATATCATCAACATAGACTTGAACTAACATGATATCCTTCTTGTCTCTCTTGATAAACAAAGTCTTGTCTATAGCTCCCCGCCTGTATCCATGTTGCAATAAGAATGTAGAGAGCCTCTCATACCAAGCTCTAGGTGCCTGGTGAAGGCCATAAAGAGCCTTAACCACCTTGTAGAAAACTAGAAGGGGGGTTGAATAGTTTACCGATTAAAAGCTTTGTTTTGAAACTTATTGAAAGATCAATTGATATTGATCTTAAGTATGTTAATGAAATATGCAAGCAATATGTAATAAGTAAATAAGGAAAGAAATGATCAAACCACAACAAGTTGTTTATAGTGGTTCGCCTACAAGGACTCTTTTCCTTGCCCTACTCCACCCCCGAGTCTCACACTCGAGAGTTTAACTTCACTAGTCAACAAGCTCCTTTCACGGCGGAGAAAACCTTTACACTTCGCTTACACTATTTCCGACACTAAGCTAGATGTCGAGTTCTTTCCAAGGGTACAACAACTCCCCACACAAATGTATTTTAAGGACTAAAATACTAACCACTCACACTCACAAGATTATGATGGTTTGATACAACAATGAAGTATGAATCAACACTAGATCATACAACTCTAAACAAACAAGACTTCCAACTCTCGTTGAAGCTTGAATATGACTTGATCTTCTTTGCTACAAAAGAGATCACTAATATGATATGCAACTGAGTTAGAAAGGTTAGAGAAAGATATGTATGAGAGTATGTTAGAAAGGGATGAGAAACTACTTGGCTTGGCATTGCTATTTATAGCCAAATGGATGAGGAGCGCCTGACGGACGCGGACCCCTTAAAAGGGTTCCGCCCGTGTACCAAAATGGTACCGCCAGATCGACAAAGAAAGATATCAAATCTTGCTTAAAGTCAACTCAATCTAAGAGAGATTGTGCAAGATATGGAGAGTATAAATCTTCACAAAATATCTAATGGAATCTACAAATGATTCCCATGATGTAATACATGATGTCAAATGTTGTATTACTATTAATAGAAATATGCAATGCTTAAGTAGTGTTTGGTTTTAAGAACCTAACACATTCTACAAACTACTATCATACATAATGATTAGAGTCATATCAAGATGTTACTAATCATAAATGTAAATGCTTGAATGATGAATATATTGTTTAAGAAAGCTTGTTTTAATATCTAATAAACTTGACAAGCTTTAAGCTTTTATAAATTAAATTTACTTTTGTCGTTAACAAAACTTAGGCAAAGATCAAAAATATAAATAACGTTTAATGACGATATTTGTATTAACAATCTCCCTTTTGTTGAGGACAAAATATAAATTTATTTTTATAAAAGAAACAAAGTTTGTACAAGAGTTATAAAAATATTAGTTTTAGAACTTGAAAAGGAAATGATAATGTAAGTGTATGAAATTTGACTTTTATGAAAGTCAAAGAATTCACTAGTTGATGCATGATGTTGACTTTTGAGAAAGTCAGTATGCGATTTGACTTTTTAAGAAAAGTCAAGTATTACCAATGAGGGTTCTGTTTGACTTTTAGAAAGTCAATTGTATGCGCTTGACTTTTCGGAAAAGTCAAATAGAAATAATTTCAAAGTTCTATATTTTCTCCCTTTTGTCTCAACAAAAGAAGAGGTTATGCGGAATGTAATGAGCCTGAGCTATTATCTCCCCTTGTTCAAAGCTCCCCTAAATTGGGTGCTTTAATGGGAAGATACATGGATTGTGAAAATAAAGCTACAAAAAATGTTAGTAATAATGATCATTCACAAGCATTTCCAAACACTATGTAATGATACCAACAATGTAATAAACAACATTCATTAGTTAAAATTTTCATGAATCAAGATCATGAAAAGAGAACACAATGATGTGTTTTTAGTACAAGAAAAGAAATAAAATTATCCTAAGAAAGCAAATAAAAAGAGACTATTCTAAAACCATCCTAAAGTGATGGTGGATGGGAAAGAGCGTTTAGACGCTCAAGAATGTGGTTGAGGATGAACCTCATTTCGTCGTGGAAGTCATGGACCATAATCCGGGTCCGTTCACGGTTTGACCCGTTGCTCACAAGTTGAGCAACCGTGCCTTGGAGGGTAGAAAGTTTGCGGAGGTTGTGGTGGTGGAATGGTTGATGTGTTGGTGGTGTTGGGGATGTTTGGAGTGGTCATGATGGATGCAAGCAAAGCACTTTGCATTTGCATTGTCTCACTTAAGTGAGAATCCACCATGCCTTTGAATTGGTGGAGGTTGTGGAGTTCGGCTTGAATCTCCTCTCTAGTGGGATTGTCATCCCACATGCTCTCCGGAATGTCCTCAATGTGAGGGGACATTGATGATGGAAGTGGATGATCCCCGTATAAAGGACCATGAATGTCCTTGTGAATGGGGTGGAAAAGGAGAGGTCTTGGCCCTAATGGGGCGTTTGGGTCAATGGATGACCGAGGTGATTCATGAGCGATTCGCTCAATGGTGCCAAAGGATGGCAATGGTGGTGGATGACTTGGCCTAGGTGGCAAGTCTTCCAAGTCCTCTAGGAAAGGATTTGGTGATGTTGGTGGAGTAGAAAATAACTCCATGGGAGTGAGAGTGGGAGACCTTGGTGAAGGTGGTGAGGGTGTTTTGGATGTTTGGATGGGTGCCGGTGGAGGTGAAGTAGGTGCTTTTGATGGTGGTGGAGTGGTGATCACAATGTGTGATGAAGTGGGTGTTGCTAAGGTAAGGTGTGTATCATCTCTAATGGGAGATGAGATTGTAAGTGGTGAGGAGTCGGATGATGAGCTAAGATGAGTAAGACAACAAGGCCTTACGCTAATTCTAGCGGTTTTCTTGCAAGGTTTTGGTGATGATTTAGTCATTTTTAACTTGGGTTTTGATTTGCTAGATAGTAATGAGAATGAGAAAGGTGTGAGGATGATCATGGTAAAGCCTTTCAATTTATAGAGGTTTAAAAATGTTGAGAGATGTGTTTGATTTGATGTTGAACCATTGAAGAGATGAGGTTCCTCATGATTTGGAAGTGGGTTGAATGCTAGTCATATCACCCAAGTCAATCCATTCAAAGAAGATGGAGTGAAGAAGAAAAGATATGCAATAAATGTGTTCTAGTGAGTGGAATTTCCTAATATTCAGATTACCCACGGATTTGAAGGTACCAAAAATTTGGTTCCTTCCTTTATGCCAAAGGGCTCCTTGGGTGGATTTTTCAAATTTTTGAATTTTGGTGGGAAATGGATTTCTTACATCCCTTAGTGAATAATACTAGTTCTAATAACAGTATAAACTAGTTAAGATTGATTTATAAGTGATGGAAGATAATTTGGAATCACGAAAGAGTCGAAATTCGAGAAAATTACCGGAGGATCCACGGCACCAAAATCATACAGACGGAACCCAAAAGGGTGCCGTCCGTCCGCCTGTCTGAGATATGGCGGTACCAATTATTATAAAGGACGGTACCAAAATAATGGTGCCGTCTCGTCCGTGGAGTGTGAAATTTGGATGTAATGTTTCTTAAAATCAAATTTCAAACACGAAATTTTTCTCA